>JARJDW010019193.1:0-16814 GCA_030264715.1 Adinopsis sp. GC000173 | reverse complement strand
TATTTTATTACTGTTCTGACTCGCGGAAACCCTTGGAATGTTTGTTGCTCCCCGAAGTTCTGCGGAACGCAATTTGAAAACCACTGGTCTAACTAGATTATATATATTTAAATTAATCAAAGATTGTCAGGTGAAAAAAGCCAATATGGATGAAGCTTAAAGTGTTTCAAGAATCTACACCGTGATTTTTGTCAAAAATGAAGAAAACTCTTCTCGCAAAAATACTTTAGACCAAATTTTCATTTTATCTCACTTGCCAGTATGAGTGTCCAGTGCCTATATATTCTTAATAACAATATGACTTATGTTTGTTTTTAGTTAATATTCCAATTTCAGATAAAAAAGAATATTGAATTTTACGTCTAAGAAAGAAAATTTTGAATAGCGTGACTACTAATTGTTGATGAAGTTTTAAATAAACAATATTGATCTGATTTTAGAAGTAAAACATTCTAAGCTATTATGACATACAAAGATTAGTTTTGTCTCCTGCTGAAATGCTTTGTGGTATTTTTGTCAGTTTGGCGCAAATCAAAATTATTTTGGACAATGAAATTATTGCAGCATTTTGCGTTTTATTGAAATTTGATCATTTTTGTTTTGTTATACATTTGGCACTTTTAAATAGAATTCAACGAATCGTTAATCCTTTCATTGCATATTTGCTTTTTGACATTTCTATACTTCTATTTTCATTTTATTGCTATTCACGACTGCTGTTTTCAGTAACAATAAACTATTTCGCTGCCTTTTAATTGCTGACTTCTTTTAGACCACAAAAATTTTAAAATAACAGACATTATAAAGATATATCTATATAATCTAATTTTGCCTCTTCCACTACTGTTATCAGATTTTCTACAAACATTATTATACTCTAGATTTGAGGATTAAGGAATAATAAACAATACCTCTCTTTTCATTGTAAAATTTTTGACTCCTTCAGTGGGCATACTTCGAGTATTCGGCAAGTAATATGAGGGTTTTCCGTGAAATTAATCAGCTTCTACGATATAGGTCGGAGAATTGGAAGAATTTTTTCTAAATATTTATAGTAAACTTAGGAAAAATAATATGTAACTTCTCTAAGTTTGAATTTATAAAACAAAGTTAGCAAATTAGATACACATAGGTATATAAAATTTCTGTATTGCAATTAGGTAAAACTTAGTTTTGAAATTGAAGACCTTGAAATATATATTAACCAAGTTTTGATTAGATTCAACTACGAGTTATTTTCTAAATTATTAATCTAAAAATAAAGACTGGAAACCTTTGGAGATTGTTAGGATTATCACTGAAAGAATACCAAATAAGAAAAGAATTAGTGACACTGAGGTATTTTTTGTTATACGACAGGATAACACTTTTCTAGTAGAGATAACCTTTTGACTCTTTTCGACTAGAAATGGCTATTTTTTGGGTTCCCGATAGAAGCTAATTTTTAATCTTTTTTGCAGAATTCTATGATATAAATCTAAAAAGTAAACGGACACATTTAGAATGCGATACCTTGCCCTCACATCGCTGTTTTGGAAAGTTGCGCGTTTCATGAAAAATATATCCCTTACTATTAGGTAACTCCCTTATTACTCTGCCAATGAACGTTGTCAACCTAACTTAACCCATTCACCGCTTCCAATCGACCCCATATTGCTTTTGAAATAGAAACAGTGACATTACTTTTGTATGTTTATAAATAAAGAATTCATACCCAAAATCCATAAATTAGTATAAAGAATTTCACGTTGTCTTTGCACATACCGTAAACTGTTGTACAATTTATACATGTATGCCTAATCATTTTCATTAATTTTCTTTAATTTTATACAAGTAGATAAATAATTAAGTCGGTTGTAGTGAAATCTTTTCATTTACTTACAGACACTTGAATATTTTTATTTTGTTCGTCTTCCTGCATATTGCAAATAAAATTGCATTCTGCATCCTTTGGATGTATTTTAGCTAACGCGATAATTGTAAATACGTTTCAATTTATACTTGCATTTTCCATTTTAGATAATTTTATTACAATTTAGCAAACAGATATAAATTGCATAATAGTTTACAGTTGGTTGTTGCAAGTGAATATTTTATATACATACATCTTGCGCAATTTAATTATCTAAAAAGCAACGAAATACATTGAAAAGCTTGCGCACATACACTTTAATATATATAAATTTACCAAACCAGAAATTTGATGATGGCAGAGATACTGTTTGTGATCGGTATCTTAACGTATACTTTTTTTTTCAATCAAATTAAGCGAAATTAAATGTTTACACAAAATTGCACTCAAAATTTAATCAAACTTTTATAGATATTATTGTTCTAAAAAATCAATATTCATTCCAGGTAATACAGACTGTGCAATAATTTTAGCTGGTGACAAAAATATTAAATGCGCTTGCTGTATGTTTAATTATTAATAAATTTAACTGGGGAGATTAAATCAGCAGCAACGGCTCGGATTATTGGTACAAAGTTGTAAAATCAGTGTAGCAGATAAACATTCGCGCAAAATTTATAACACAGGGATAAAACGTCGCTGAAAAATGCCATCGGAATTTTATAAATATTTGCGGATTATTTTACAAAGTGATTTTATGATAAAGAGAAATATTTTAATGCCGGCTAAGGTGTACACTCGAACCTATACAACATGTATTTTTAACATGTTTGCAATACATCTATACTTTATAAACAAGCAAAAAAAATTCAATTGTTTGCAACTCGGCAACAATTTATATAAAATATTATTTTTCGTTTTTGTATTGATGATTCATTCTAGTAGTATGCCATTATATTGCATAATTATTGCTGCTCTTCTTTGCGCCAATGTTTTCTTACAAAAATTAATATTTTGTTTATTTATCTTTTTCTACTCTCTTTAAGAAACAAAAATGTGTACCAAAAATGATAGCCACATTTTGTTATACCACTTTGAGAAAGGTGTGCCTGATCGTTGAAATCCGATGGCCAATCCCTTCCTTCTTCATCTACAAGATTTGTGTCGCCCGTTTTGAACCTCTGGAATCATTTTTCAACTTAACTTTCGCTGATTGTGCCCTCGCCGAAAAATTAATTGAGACCGCGAAATGACTCTGCCGCCTTCCAACCTTTCTCAAAGTGGTAAAGCATAATATGGCGAATATGAACATTATTTTCGGTACGCATTTTTGTCCTTCAAAGAGAGAAGATTATTTTTATGAAAGAATGATAAACAAAACGCTTCTTCTCTGTTTCAGGAACAAAAATGCATACCGAAAATCATCTTCATATTCGCCATATTATGCTCTACCACTTTGAAAAATGTGTGCCTGATCGTCGAAGTCCGATGGCCAACCTCTCTCTTCCTTCTTTATCTGCAAGATATGTATCGCCCATTTTGAGCCTCTGGAATCATCCTTCAACTTGACTTTTGCTGATTGTTCCCTCGCTGAAAAGTTCGTTGAGATCGCGAAATGACTCTGCCTTCCTTCAACCTTTCTCAAAGTAGTAGAGCATAATATGGCGAATATGAACATTATTTTCGGTACGCATTTTTGTTCTTTAAAGAGAGAAGATTATTTTTATAAAAGAATAATAAACAAACCGCTTCTTCTCTGTTTCAGGAACAAAAATGCATACCGAAAATCATCTTCATATTCGCCATATTATGCTCTACCACTTTGAAAAAGGTGTGCCTGATCGTCGAAATCCGATGGCCAACCTTTTCCTTCTTCATCTGCAAGATATGTATCGCCCGTTTTGAACCTCTGGAATCATCTTTCAATTTGACTTTTGCTGATTGTTCCCTCGCTGAAAAGTTCGTTGAGATCGCGAAATGACTCTGCCGCCTTGTAACCTTTCTCAAAGTGGTAGCGCATAATATGGCGAATATGAAGATGATTTTCGGTACGCATTTTTGTTCCCAAAAGAGAGAAGATTACATTTATGAAAAAATAATTAACAAAACGCCAATGGTTCGAAAAAAACCGCAATTATTATGCACCAACCTAATATTTATATAATATGTAAATTGGTATGTTTGTTTAAATGATTCATTAGAGAATGAACGAAATTGTTTACAATAAAATCTTTATTATGCATAAAAACCAAACGACGCCCATTGTTTTGCGTAAAACAATGTAAATCTCTTAAATTAGTATATTGAATGAAGATTTTAATCAAATAATCGCTTAATTATTTGCTACATAAAGACAGATTTTAAGCGAATAACTAATTTGAAGTGAATTTGCGTGATTTTTTTCTTCTTTGTTGCGTTGAGCGTTTTGATTCTCGAGCGAATGCGAAGAAAAAGCGGTACAAATTCTTTTTCACAAGTAAAATAAATAACGCGCGCGTTACAAATAAATCGGAAAACGGAAACGGAAACTATAAGTAAGTTCGACAAGCCGAGCATTTTATATTTTATTTTTTCTAGACAATTTTTTGCGAGCGCGCTGAAGCTATATAAAGATGATATACGTTTTACACAGGATATAGTTTTAAGTTTTTCGTTTTTTTCTTGCTCTCTCTTCGAGATATTTATGAAAAAGCCATCATGCTCAAATAGTTTTTAAATCGCACTTTGACACATTAGGAGAAGTATGAAATATTTATCACAAAGCTGATAAATTACATCTATACTAAATATAATATTAAACTCATAATGTAATTTCGTATTAAAGTGTTTACGGTTTACAAATATTGAATAGATATACATTTTTATGTTTTTGTATGTTGTTTCACACATTTCTTGTCATCTCTTTATCAATTTTATTGTGTAAAGTTAAAAGAATTTGATTTTTACTGCAGTTTTTTTTTCTTGTAAACAAAATTGTGACAGTTTTGTTAAGATTTGAACACGTTTAACAACTCAATATGTGGATTGACTCAAAAGATACAAAGCTGGTATTATATTGGAAGGAGTTTTGAATAAATGGCATTTTTTGTCCACTTGTGTATACGTTTTTGTTGTTATAAAAGCTCTATATCGCTTTTATGAATTTTTAATTCCATAGTTTTTTGGGATTATTGATTTTTGTAAAAAGCGTGCTGCTAGCAAAATCTCTTTGACGTGTTTAGTTTAGAGGGAATAAATTAAATCATAGTGGACAGGACCAAATGCATAGGAAGGACATAAGCGACAACAATTATCCTATTATTTTGACAACAAAATTTCGTGCTGACAGTGCAGTACAAAAAAGAATCTTGCCGTGGTTGAAAGCAGTTATCCGTCGCCAACAAGTCAGGATTCTTCGTGAAAAGCAAAATTTGCTGGCAGTACTGTATAAGATAATCAGATACTTCAAAAATGGATCGGGCGCGAAAAAAATATGGAATTAACAACAACAAAAAAATAGTTTTCGCCGCTTTCCGTTGTATTTTACCATTTTTTGTTGTGTTTCTTTCTATTTTTAGCTGTTTTCTTGCTATTTTTTATGGTTTTTGTCCACTTCTTATTCGATTTTTTTCCATGATTTTCGCTGCTTTATCAGAAACAATGCGAAAAAGCGGCAAAAGTATAACTGTTTTCTTGTCATTTCTTCGCTGCTTTTTTACGACTTTGTTATAATTTTCGCTGCTTTTCATAGTGTTTTACACTTTTTGTTGTGTTTTTTGCTATTTTTTGCTGTTTTCTTGCTACTTTTCATGCATTTTGTCCACTTTTTATTCGTTTTTTTTTACAATTCTTGCCATGATTTCTGCAGCTTTTTTCAGAAACAAGGCGGCAAAATGGCAAAAAGCATAAAAACGTGGGATAACGTTGTAAGAAACCAGGAAAAAGAGGAAAAAATGGAAAATATATTAAAAAATGATAAAAATTTATACATAAATACTGAATTTTGCTTCATTTTCTTAAAAAAGATGTGAGTTATGAAACAAATTATAAGTTAGCTAGTTAGTCTTATAAGTAGCTACAACTGAAAGTGTTCCATTACTTAAAAAATATAAAAAATAATAGAAATTTACACATAAATATTAAATTTGACTTAATTTATCTAAAATAGATCTAATATATATTATCATAGCCATTACAAGTCAGTTGGTTAGTCTTATAAATACTTACATAACTTAAAAATATTTAATAAAGTTATGATGTGAAAACCAGTAAACTATATACTAGAATATCCCTATGTATTATATTTAAATAAATATTTATTTTTAGTGTTTTTATAACATAAGTTTAGCATATACGAAAAAAGTGTAAATGAAAGTAATTCAACAAATATTGGTTAAACAAACATAGATCATTTTTATCAGATTTCAGACACCACGTGTTATATATTATTTGCATCGCGAGTAAAATGAGTTGCAAGATTTGCATTATACACTTTTAGTTATTTAAATCTATTAGATCTTGTTTAGAAGTATTCGGTATTTTTGTTATCAATTAGAGACTTTATCACGTCTTCTTGTGGATGATTTACATTGATTTAGGGATATGTACGAATTTAAGCGAATCGAAAGCTACGTGCTGTTTGGCAGGAAAGCTCTTTTCCATTTTCTGGAATCGAGCTTATTGCGCAGGTGGTGGAGTATAAATCACCCTAATTTTGTGAGAGAAAAAGGTTTATCTACTTTTGGCTACCAAATTAAATAGACCCTATTTTATCTATTTTATGATATTAAATAAATATTTTATATCCACTTATTGATGGTGGTTGATTTATTGAATATTCGGTATCCCAGTTTACCTGGCCATTCAAAAGAAAAATCGTCAAAATGTTATTTACACGTACATTACACAAACCGCATGTGTCTGTCTATTTATAAACATTTCAAATTAATTACTTGTTTTTATTGTTTAATTAATTTTGCGCAAAAAATCGTAAGTAATTAAATGAATGCGCGAGTATGATATAAATGATAAATGAAACGTCTGTGTGATGAGCGGAGCGAAGCGCGAACGAACGAACGAGTTGCACTCTCCTCGCACACGGAGGAGAGTTATTTTTTAGGCGAAAGGAAGTAGCACGTGTTCGAACACCTTCGAAGTGCGTGAATCAACGAAATCGCATTCCGACTGCTAGTGACTGCTCGAGCTCTCGCACACACTCACACACAAAAGTATGCTGCATGCAGTGCTGTACCGATATTACATAATAATGTTTATCAGTATTGTGACCTCTCACAAGTGACGTCAACGAGGCAGCTACCTTGCCTTAATTCTACATCACAGCGCGCGTTGGGATGCACGTTTATGAGATAAACACAATCGATGCAGGATTTCATACCCACCCTACAATAGGGTCATTATTTATCAAACGTATTTAATACATATATATATATATATGTGTATATATATATAGATATATAGCGATATGTGTGTGTGTACGTATTGAGAGAAAAAATACACGGTTCGTTGTTGTTCGTACACGTTCGTCGGCGACGGGCTTGCGTTGTATAGAAACCATGACGAGCCGGAGCCGGAGCAATGCAGGCAGCCTTGTAACCAGCCAGCCCGGGCTCTCTTAGTCTAGTAGATCTTTGTACCGTTCGCTTCTCGGTCTCTCCGGTGGTCGCTCTACACACTCTCAACAAACCGGCGTGTTTCTTCAAATCAAAAAAAAATAATAATAATAATAAATAAATAAAAAGTTACAACCAACCGAATCATCAGTTAAACAGTACGATATACTGCAGTGTGAGATTTAGCATGCATAAAACTTTTCCTACGATTTGTTTACGTTCTGTGTTTATTATAAAACGCTCACGTGACTCTGCTAGTTATTGTTAAATGTCATCTTCATCGTTCGCTGGTAATTAATCGTGCAGCGTTATTGATTTTCGATTGATTAGATAAGATAACTTTTAAATGTTGTGATCAAATAAGCAATTGTGTCGCGCGTAATTCGGCTGGTTTGAACGTACAAGTATCGGAATAAGTAGTGCAGTGGCGTGCTGCAAGGATGGAAGCGAGCAAGAGCTAACGGTAGAGAATGCTGGAAGGCGTCGCGGCGGCCGGCACTGCGGACTATGTTCGCTGGTCGCCCGCGCCTTCCGGAGGGCCATGTGCGGGGCGCCAAGCCGCCGAGGCAGTGGGGAATCCTATCAGGAACTGACGGCACCACCACCTGAAGATGCCGAACAAGTAAGTAATCATTCCGCGGCGAAATCCCTCGCGCAAATATTTGCCCAAAATCCGGAGAGTGCTTGCTCGCCGCCGAAAGCTCCTGCAAAATATGCCATAAATGATACCGATATTCAATTGTTTCACATTGTTAAAACAGCGATTAAATAAATACAGAATTTTATTTAAGAATGAATTAATCTGCTTGTCAATGTTGATGCACTTGAAATAAATTGATATTAAAAAAAAACTTGCCATCATCATCGTATTGAGTTTTTCAGAATTTCCTCATTGTCGACATTAAAGTAGTCATTACAATGTAATTTGCTTTGAAGTTACATTCTCTCGAGAAAGAAAAATAAGATAAAACAAAATTATTGAAAGTGCGCTATTATACTTTTATATTATTTACGTTCGTCGGAAGAAAATCTGTAATAAATTAAGTTAATTAAATTCGTTTTGATAAAACATTTTTGTTCAATATGAAATAGGATTTCAAGGTAGTTGGAATTCATAAATTATTATGAAAATATTTTGTCATTTAAAAATATAAGTAAAACATTTCAATGCGAGCCAAAACGAACAAGTGTTCGTTTATATTTCATCAAAAAAAACAACGCGATTTGATATGCTATGTATGAAATAACAAAAAAGTCAAATAATTATGCACTGTAATATGATGAAAAATTAATAAAAATAATTGAATGTAAACAAGCTTTTATTTATAGAGCGATATTAATTGAATGTTAATATTTAATTTTAATTAAATAAAATATTTTTTTGATAAAAGCTACAAAATCATTCATTCTAATTAGTTTGCCTCCGTGCGAGAGAAGCGTGCGCGTATAATTTATATAATAAATTCATATATAAAATTTGGCAGTTTAGACTAACTATCCTATCCTTAGATTTTATTAATTGATGACGTTGAATAAATGAACTGTAAAAACTTTTTCGGCCACAATCAAATTTTTGGCTACATAATTCACCGCCGCCAACCTTGTTTTTTTGCTATGTAATTTCTTCCAGGACCGTGCACGTTCCTTTGATGTTCCGTTTTAAACATTATTTATTTACCCAACTCTCGCATATATCACGCTTCTAATTAATTCTAATTATTACAACACGAATTATGCCGTCCACTCTGCAGCAAACGCTTCATACAAAACACAAGCCATTCTGAACCTTAGCGAATATGAAGGCATATTTATTAGAATGTGTTTTCTTTAGATTATAATTACTGCTTAAAATTTATTACATAAATTAAATTTATTCGAGTTGCAAAAATATATTATTAAACTGTTTTAGCAATTAAATATTTAAAGTTGTTACATATTTTTGAGCATATATAAAAATCAATTTAATATTATGTTTATCATTTTGATTGACGTTATTCAGTGACCAAAGGAAATTTGGAAAATCAATACAAATATATTTGTTATATATATATGAAAAAGAATTAATCAACTTTTTCTTCTTACTAAAAACGTTATTTATGGGAATAATAAAGTAATTTACGTTCACGAATTTGATAAGATTTTAAATATATCAGGTGTCTTGATAATATTTACAAAAGAAAATAAACATCAAGTGCCGTAGTCTCGCATGCAATAAGGCGAGCTAAAAATTTTAGTGTTTGCTGCAGCGTGGACGGCATAGTACATATATATAACGTATACAACAATTACAAAGCGCGCAAAAAACATCAAAGCATAAGCAACCTATATGCATTTATAATATTTTTTTCTCTATGCGTATGCACAAACAATTAAACGCGCTGTTGTTGTTTTGTTCAACTTTTAATCAGCGGCAGCATGCATTTCTATAATAAACTTATCATTACACGAATTTATTGATCACGAACGTGCGTTGAAAAGTTTTTACGCTATATTAATTACTTTTTATTCATTCCACCACAGCGACGTCATCGTTCTATTTTTAAAATAATTAGAATTCAGCTGACAAATTCGTTGCGTCATTTATCTTCGCGCTGTCGTGTTTGATCAATTTTTGTTATTGTTTTTTTTTCTCCTCTCCTCCACGTCGAGATTTTTTTTTGTGTTGCCCGGCTATTTATAAATCATGTATGAGGCAAATCGGAAACCGAAATTGTAGTTTAACCTTTCCTTTGAGTGCTTAAAGCATCACATGGGATTTACGTAATCTCGCCCCGGCGCCTCCACCATTTTCAACTCGCTCCCGTTTTTTCAGCGGCGACGCGCCGATTAGATCGAGCCCATTTTTCCGAAATTATTTTGCGGCTGGTGCGGGTAATTAATTTGCATAAAAACGTATACACTGCGTGTAATATAATATTTTAGTTAGTTTTAATTTTTTTCGCTTCGGCAACGCGCGCAGGGACAGACGGAGAGTTGAAACAAAGGTTATTCACCCAATTCGATCTTTTCAGGGTGCCACGTGCAGGCGTAGCGTTATATCAAATGTTTTTAAGGTGCTGTTCCGTCCAAAAAATATTATATTATATTAACTAAATAAATTATATTATTATGGTAAAGATCTAGTTCAGATAATTTATAAAATATTACTCACTATTATGAAATTAGAATAACTTAAAATGTAAATATATTTGTTGAATAAAATTCTAGAAATTACTATATAATTTATTTTAAAAATATTTATATTGTACTATATTTTTGCAGATGCAACATACTACTATCAATTTACTTTCAAATTTTTTTAAGGTAACAGTTTCCCAAACTTGTTGTTATAATTATTGTAACATTACAATACCCACCCAATTATCACGTATTTTTTATAAATATAGCAGCACTGTAGTTTTTCTGTATACCTAATTATGATTACAATGGCAAAAACCACTCAATACTTTTCAATTAATTGTTATTTACTCGTTTTATGGGCGTTTAAACGTGATCTTTTTATATTTTTTATGGTAATTGGCGTATATCAATAAATACGTCACTAATATCCTTGCACGCTTTATTTCTGACAGTACACAACTGTATTATCAAATTACTTCTGGGATATAAGTAATAATATTATTGAGGTTTTATTCGTGTCAATCTATTTAAAATGTTAGATGTCGTATATCCATCCTATATTATATGTTTATTGTTTTATTTGATTCATTGTATTAATGGCAATAAATGTTTATTTGTTTAACCAAAACTATTTAGTAAAAATGTGTTTCTAGTGTTGTTTTAACTGGAAATAAATATAGTATTAAAAATATATATCGTCGGTGCACAAGAAAAGTGTCACATCTAAAAATCGTCATTTTTGAGTTAAATATTATAAAATATTCATAAAAAGATCGAATATTATTAGAAAAATGACTTAAAGATGGTTTATAAAATACTCTGCAGAGTTTATTTTAAAGAAAAGTGTCATAAGTTGAACAAAGGAAAAATGTTTAACTTGGTCAAGTTAATAATATTAATGTAAATGGATAATAAGTGTTATGGAATCATCACAAACAAGAAAGATTGTAACATTATAGAAAATGTTCGATTTATTTATACATGCTTTCAAAATGCATATTATTTTAAAATCGTTTTTCTAAAAAATTAGAATTTTTGAGATTTGTCACTTTTCTTGTGCATCGACAATATGTAAAAAAGCACGTATGGCGTAAAGAGCAGTTTACAGCACGCAGCAGTCAAAAACTGCTGAGTGTTATAGTCACTTACGCGCTTTACATGACTTTAAATTTATAAAAATTTTAAAAGATTATTGTAGAATCAGAAATCTCATAATACCTATAGATGACAAGTGAAAAGTACATCATAATGTCACCCGATAAGAAGTATAAATACTTTACAAATACATGAGTTTGGTAAATATGCTTATTTATAACATCATAATTCATATTTATATAAGAAACAAGCTTCAACAGAGCAATTTAATTAGTTTTACAACGAACAATAGAGTATTGCAAGTTTAACATATATTTATTTTATTTCAATGATATTTTAGATATAAAAATTATAATATTATTGTTGCAAACAAACAATGTTACGCTTTTTATACAGAATTCTATATAATAATTATATTGGCAGTTTTTGTTAATAAAATTTAATTGGATTTTATAAATAGAATATTCTTTCTGATAATACTTTGTTCGTCGAATCTGAACCTCCAATCAGCGTTTGGTTTAACAAAAAAAAAATTTTTATTCTGCTTTATGACAATTGTGAGTTTATTTAGCCATCGCAATTGCAATTCTTTATATGTTCTTGCTTCTATTTAAACAATAAATTGCAACTTTATTGTCAGAAAAACACTGCGCAAAAACAGCGATGTTTGGAGAAATAAATCGATTGTAGTACCTACATAGTACAATCAATCTGAAAAAAAAACAGATATTAAAAAGTATAATGTAAAAAATCCTTTTTTTAAAACAATGCTTCTATATCGACATGCGCACATAATGTCAATTAAATGCTATTTTGACATTTGTCAAAAAAAAGCCAGGATTCGAATCCCAAGCTTTGTAGTTCACTTCCTACTATTTTAAACACTAGACCACAAATCATCTACGCTGGTCATACTCAAGAAGTGCTTTAAAATAACAGATATAAATCAAAATATTGTATTGTCACCGATTTTAGATCTCCATACAAAGTTTGATGACGATTGGATAAGCATAAATCACTTTAAAAACGATTTTAAGAGTTTAAGCAAACACGGAAATAATATAATCATTGTAAAAATGAACAACAGTTTATAATTTGCTGTATATGTAGGCATATGTTTCATACATTCAGAAAATGTATAATATGAAATTTAATAAAATTAACCGAATTTTTATATGGGTAATAATCTAATTAGGTTGTTTGGGATGTAGAAGCGTAATTATATTGAAAATCCATGTAACATTTTTTACATTTACATTCATTTTTTTAAACACGAGAGTACAATGTGATTTAATCAAATAATTTAGTACGTGAACGTAAAATAATTTCAGCATAAAACATAAAGTAGGTAAATGAAAATAGAAATCAATACTGTTTGTATAACATTCAGTACGAGAGTGTATACACATCCATATTAATTTTATTAATAATAAGCCAATTATTTATTCGTCGAAGACTAACACAACATTCACTTGATAGTGCATCAAAGTTAATGAAGAAACCGCAAGTTTATTACCTATTCGTTGTATCACATAAACAAAGTCTTATCATGCTTAATATCGTTTGATGTATGCTTGTTTTGAAAAATTATACATAACGTGCTTAGCAAACATTGATTTGATAGGATACATTCAAAATAACAACTGTACGTTCAACCCATCATATTAGATTGTAAAATAAACGATTTGTAATTATCGAAATATCCATTGATGGTATAATTAATGAATGTTGAGATTGCATACTATGTACAATGAACTATCGATTTATATTGTTTTGTATTTTAATCCACATACATACAAGGTGGCCCTCGGGTCGCTTTATACTTGACGCAAAAGTAATGTAAGTGTGATTTGGATAATAATCAGTGCAAAGTGAAGAATCTAAAACTTTGACAATTTACAAACAGATGTTATATAAGGTAATTTGAAATTTTTACCGCAATGTGTGGAAGTAACTGATAAAGTTGGATATTAAGAATTGTTAATAGCAAAAAGCCGTAATGAGCCGTCATCATTTTTACATTTAATAAATAAATTTTGTCGGATATCAATTTTGGCTAAGCGTTTTAATAATCTTTGGCATCTGCTAAAATAAAACGTAGACAATTTTACAACAAATGTTATATTTGTTTCACAATACGTTTCATATTATAGTTCGCTAACTAAAACGTTTCTAACTCAAACATTTTTTTCTACAGGATTACATGTATATTCATGTAGTTCGTTCAAAATTTGTAAAAAGTGGGACTTAAAAAATGCAATTATAAAAAAAATATAAAGACATGGTTGAATCTTATATTGCCAAGAAAATGTAACATGGAATAAAAACACTAATCTTAATTGAAAGAAATGTAATATAAGCGTAACAAATATCGTATAAAAAAACAAAATCTCTAAGAAATGACAAGGCCTGTAACAGTTATTTATGTATCAAGGCAATAAGGTGATACTTTAATGCCGAGTATTTTGGCATTTTCTTTACGCTGGGCATTAAAATATCCTTAATGCATATTAGATTTTTTCGGAAATCAATTTATAATATTTATTTGCTTGCTTTCCATGACTTTATAGTTTAGGTGACATATTGTGTTTATTGCATGTACAGTCGTGTAAAGACGGTAATGCGAAACTATAGAATATTAATTCAACCAATAGAATGTTCAATAGAATATATTGACGAATCAGAACTCGGAATTCTATGACGTGATAATTTTTTTAATGCCTATGTATTAAAGTAGTACATTAGTGCCTCATTTGTGTCATTAAATCAATACATTATAAGCCGATTTCCGATATATAGAAGCAAAATTTGAAAATTCTTTATTTTTACGGCGAAAGTGATTATTTAGAATCTTTCTTTACGCATAAAACTTGTCACTTGAAATTCTACATTATTCTACATATTTACGTTATCATGTTAAATATCAAGCTACTTTATAGAATAAAATTATGAAAATAACATGGTATTAATCAATCAAGCGAAAGAACGTATACACAAAAGACGAGAAAATGTTTTTTTTAAGGAATATGCACAATAAAACTAGTTTGTTATATATTTTTTCTGGATTATGTTAAACCACGCTATATATGTACATAAACGAAAGAGATTCAATTTTCAGCAGAAAAGATAAACACAAAACTTTATGTTTATTATTACATTTGTGTGTTTTTGACTCTAAAAAAATATGTTTGTAACTGGTATATAAAAATGTATAGAGTATATAAGAAGGAGTATAAAAAAACATAACATATCTAGCGCAAGTCCATTTATATATAAAAGTTGTGTTTCTCCCATACACATTAAATATATCTTCGGAAAAAGATGAACGAGGATAGCGCGCTGAAGAAAAAAAAAAAGATTCTTTTCTACATCTGGGTCATACAAATCCTTCTCTGATACTTTTCCTCAAAGCTACGAAACTGCGTTATTTTGTATAAAATTTTTAACGAAAAAAAATATATATATATTTTTATGTAGTTATGTAAATTTGAAAATAAATAACGTGCGTTCTATATTCAGTATACTTTATCCTTTATAGCGCGTGATGATGAAACAATGAAACGTTGTAAATACGAGTATAGTGGTAAATTAAAAAAGTTTAATTTTAGGTTGCAACTTTTAAAACATTAATTCCTTTATGCATTATGCATAAGCCGGAAAATGATTTCAATTTTTGTCTTTGATGTTGCTTTTTGCAATAAATTGAAAAATATTATGTCGGTCATTAAAAAGTTTTATGAATTCTAATTAGAGGACAACATTTTTTAGAAAATAAAATGCAATAAATTCATTATCAATGCGGTTTTTAAACAGCGCAAACTTTTCGATTTTGCTTAATATTTAAAGCCAATACTGCGTTGAATTTTATCTCATCTAACATCCTAAACTTTCTTGCACTCTCTGATAAAAGTTAACTTAAACATCGAAACTAAATTAAAAAAGTTTTTTTTTTATTACTAGATATTAGGTACATTTTGATATTATTTCCTAGATTCATCAAATTGAAATTAATAAAAATATTTATGGTATTTATTAAAATATTAAACTGAACGCTGCAGATAATGAGTATTTCATGTTAATAATTTAAAAAGTTTTTAAAACCAGAAACTAATTTTAAGCTCTGGAGCTCTGGGTAAAATTACGGAAATAAGAATAATTGTGCAATTTTTAACATGGTTTTGATTGAGATTTTATTTTCTACTTCTAGTAGACAACGTCTTACAAAATCTTTGCTTTAGAAAATTTTTTCGGGTCCTTTAAAACGTCGAATATTATATGGCGCTAAAAGTGCATGCGGCGATTAAGCTTCATCTCTTCTATCGTCCCAAAACAGTTTTTCCACAGTACTCTTCTAGGATGGTTGTAAGTGATACGGTATTAAATAAAACGAATTCGGTAGATGTGGGTCGATATGCACAGGATTTTTGGCGATAAAGTCACTTAGAATGAGTACATTGTAAGAAGTGCATTGCCAACGTTATAGCATTAGTCAATAAGTTCCAGGTTTTAGGCCTAAAATATCTTCCAAAATGATATTGGCACTCTTTCAATATACCCACAAGTCCCGAACAGATATATTTAGAAAGCCAAGCACAATTTCTTTAGTTTTCTTGACGTGGGCAAGGGTTGATGCTCATTCGAAGCGTTCTTCGTCTTCAAAGCCTTTTCGACTTTCATTTAACTAATTCCACCACTTCTAAGCATTGCTTTCTGACAAAACATGGCCCCAGAAGATTTTTTGGAAGATTCCGAATATTTCTACAGCCAAAATTTCATTCCGCAAACAAATTTTCATGCAACTTTCTTGCTCAATATTGTAATAATCGCCGCATGCACTTTTAGCGTCGTATAACATTAGACATAAAACAAAAACTAATGAATGTTTTGATGTGAAAATTGTTACAGATGTTTATTACAATGCTTAAAATATAATTAAAGTACGGTTTACCTTTCTTTTTGTACACAGTAGTATATTATACTCTTAAGGTTTCTACTACCATACAAATCAATTTGCATACGTTTTTTTCTATTTTTGAGCGACAAAACAAATTTGGTGCAAATTGACAAATTTTACTGCCTAACCCTTATCCAATGAAATAAACAAATAATTCTCTGGCATAAAATTCTTTGTACGTAGC
>JARJDW010019192.1:0-12603 GCA_030264715.1 Adinopsis sp. GC000173 | reverse complement strand
TGAATGTGAACAGATCCTTTTTGGTTAACGGCTATTCCATCCTAATGATCAATTTTTTACAACTATTTTAAAAATTACCAATGTGGACTATTTAATATGTATTCACTGTTCTTTGCAGGATACAAATAAATATGTTGTCATTAAAATCATTTCAAAAGTGCAACACTTTTATTTGTTACCATTTAACTGGATTTTATCGGCGATACGTGAATGCATGGAAAACCCTAACAAGTAGATGATGATTATAAACATTTGTCTCCAATTGCATCGAATTTTCATATGGAGTTTTTGCTGTACATTACAGATTAAACACACTGTCCAAAAAAATCCAAGCAAACCGGTAACAAAATCGCCATTTTAACTTAGAATATCTCAAAGGTTTATTTAATTTAACCTTAAAATTCGGATTAAATTTGAGCTGTTTCCATTTATTAATTATTATTAAGTAAAGTAAAATTTTCATAAATGTATTTTTTGTGTTTAGGTTGTCCGATTCCTTACCCGAAACGCGAGTTCCTCACCGATGACGACCAAGAGGACAAAGCGGAGAACAAACGTCAGCAGCAAGCGCAACAACAGCAACAGGCGCAACCACAAGCACAGCAGCAGCAGCAACCGCCACCTCCGCAACAACAGCAACAACAATCGCAGCAATCCGCCACCGATCCCTCAAATCCAGCGAAGCGCGTTCGCCTAGCGCCGCCGACCGGACCACACCAAGTCAATCCACAAATCGTCGCCCAGCAACAAGATTTCCATCAACAGCAGATGATGTACAATAATACAACACAGGCGCAACAGAACTTCCAACAGCGTTTTTAGTATTACTTTGAATAAATATTGTTTATAATCGTACATGTTCGAATTTTAAACATTTCAACACCTGTGATTGCCAACCTCGCAGAACAGTAACTTTTTTAGGGGAATTTTATCAGATCGGCCATTTTGTTGAATTTCCTGCCGAACAACGTTTCTTTGGAGTGCGTGCTCTTACAAATTCACAATATATAAGGTATATTTTAAGCATTAAATTATTAAACAATAAATTTTTACATTTTAATGCACTATCTCAATTAATCAAAGTCACCTATTTATTAGTTTTAACAACGAAAACAAGATTACAAAAAAATATAACCTCCAAATTAAATCAACATGGCGTAATTCCATGTGGAATCTTCGCTCACAATTTTATTATCTAATTTACTGTTTACAGTGATCAAAAGCAAAGATGCAACTACACGTTCGCGGACTTGAATCGCATGTTCTTAATTGCGAAGGCGTTGAAACCATCGCCGAGATTAAGGTAAGCATATTTCAAATGGTGATATCAAAGTAATGCAATAAAATCAATAATGTTTTAGCAACAAATTGCTGGATTGGTTTCATTGACAGCTAGCGATGTTACCCTATACTCTCAAGGCAGACCGATCCCAGATGATACTCTAGTCTCAACTTTTGAGGCCGACATTGAATTGGAAATTGGATTGCCCGGTGGTAAAGTTCACGGATCTTTGGCTCGTGCAGGTAAGATGTCACGACGTTATTATATATATAGCGCAAGTACATGCCGGCAGGTTGTAATGTGCATTTTTTTGCAAATATTTACTGCCTTCCAAAAAACAAACTTGCAAGAGCAACAACGAATCGTTTGAGGCGTTTTTAGTTAAATCTAACCTCGCTATAGGAATTTCGTACATTACCTTTCAAACAATGTTTGTGGTTTACTAATGTTATAATTGTTTTTTAGGAAAAGTAAAAGGTCAGACCCCTAAAGTAGAGAAGCAAGAAAAGAAAAAGAAGAAGACTGGACGTGCTAAGCGACGAATCCAATACAACAGACGATTTGTTAATGTTATTGCACAATTTGGACGTCGCCGTGGTCCGAATTCAAATTCGTCTTAATAAGTTTGTAAGTTTATTTTTATATTTGTATAAATTGCATAAATTGTATGCAACAACATCGCATATAATGAAATACAAATAAATTATACACATAAAATTGATTTATTTACATTAAATTAATTAATCTAAACATAAGGGTTCCAATTACTTCCATCCTCTGGTAGTAAATTATTTGTTAATAATAATACAATATCAACAATCCACCATATTCCAACTCCACCTAAAGTCAATAGTTTTCCTACAGCTGTTCCTGTCTGTCCCAAGCAAAAACGATCCATGCCCAAGAAACCCAGCAAGATACTGTATAGTAACGTAGTCGCAAAGTATTGTTCAGAATATTTAATACACGGCACGTTTTCCTTATAAAATGTTCGAGGTTCGTAGCACTCGATCCCATCCAGGACCTCACATTTCACTTTGGTTCGTTCCACATCCTCGTATCTCAAACCACCGAACTTCACACAACCGACCCCATTTTCCTTCGCACTTTTGTTGCCTCGCAGGTCAAGGGGCTCATCGCACTTGACAAACTCCATTGGTAAATAGGAGCATTTTACTAGTGGGCTTAACGGATTAAATGGTGGCGTCTTGTTCTGCGTTTGGCAACTAATTAATGGTAATACGAAAATTGAAATTACTAGCGCACTATACATTTTTTTGCAACAGCAATAACATTGGAGAAAATATTTGTCATTTTTATTGGGTCTCAAACTGGGCTACTATTGTAACGTGAACGTAAGTCGAAAATCAGCGCTGTCAAATTCTTTATCACGTTTTTTCTAAATAATCCATTAAAAATATATACATTACCTCATTTCAAATCAATAAATTGTCATTTTGCTATCAAATTATATTTAATATGTTTAAGTAATGATTAAAAATTGATTATTGATATTCAAAGAAACAACTTACGCTCCTTTCTAACAGATAGAGGAAGCATCGTTCAGCCAACATTGCAATATCTAACCTAAAAACATGTTACAACAAATAATTCTAAATTAATGTATTTTCCAAGTTATTACAGTATACTTGCAACATCATTACTATTACTCGTAACAATAGTTGGTGATTTACTTGTAAGTCATGCAAAATTAAAGCTTTATCAGGCCGTATTCGACAATGTAACACATGCAATCATCGGTGGGCTTTCCTGGTTCATAATTTGTCTACAATGCAAGAATACGAACGCATCGTTAAGCCTAATCGACATATTTATTTGTACGATGGTTGCATCTATGATAGATTTAGACCACTTCCTCACAGCAAAATCGTTTAGCTTAAAAGTTGTTTATAATTGATGTTAATTTAATTACAAAGCAATACTCATGGTTGAAATTAATTTCAGGAAGCGACCAATTTGGAGTTTCGACCATTTCTACATTCCACAAATATACCAACAGCTTTACTAATTATTTATTTATTTCTAACATGGGTATTCGACGTTAAGCATTGCCAGTCGCTAGAGAAATTGTTGCTGATATTAATCACGGCGTTTTTGAGTCATCACATTCGAGATGCGACGCGCCGTGGACTTTACTTTAATTGCCTTGGATCAACACCGCCAATACCGTACATTTTTTATTTATTAGCTATAATTATTTTACCATATTTTATTGTATTAATTACGAAACGAACGAGGTTTGATAAGATTGAATACAATCAATTGATTATCTAGAAAGTGCGATATTTTATTATCAATTTTATTCAATTGAGTATCACACATTATCAATTAATATGTTTTGTTATCACACCTGATGATTAAGAAGCATTAGTCGTTAATCAGTTAGTTGAACAAACAGCACATATTTTTACATTAAAACATCAAAATGGTAAAGTTATAAAAGAAATATTTCTATCTTGTTTTGTTGTGAAATTACGCAGTCTACATTTAATTTATTCAATAGTATTTACAAGTAACAAAAAAATTAAGAATATTAATATTGCGCAATAATCATAGTTACAGTTTATATCATTTAAGTACAACCTTTTTTGTAGTGAACTAGATACCTGCATTAAATATCAGTATGCGCAATTTTATTGCAAATTTTTACCGACAAACAAAATATTTATCTATAACGTGATTATCGTTTATTGATAGGAAAGTGAAGAAAACCAAGATACCACGGACACCAAGGATAACCTAGAAACTTATTTTTTCATAGCATGCGGTACCTTTGGCTTCGTGAATATTGCACTCCTTGTGATTGCGTTTGTGCTGATTTTTTACACGCGCCATTTGAGTCAGCAATTAGGCGAAGTGAGAGATGAAGTGGAACAAATTCAAAAAGCACCTAAGCAGGACTTTGGAAATCAAGGGTTTGTTCATTAATATATATTATTAAGTTACTCTGCTTTGTTAATGATATTAAAATTATTGCGACGTGTATATCTAGCTTTTCGAAACTATAGTTTTCATTGTTTCTAATAGTGGGGGTTATATTGACAAACTAGATGAGATTTTATATTCGTTAGAATTTTAGAAATCATTTTATGATTCATTGATAGAACATCGCTAGATTAACGCTCAATGCATTGATTATTATAGTAGGCAACTTTTATTGCAATATTTCAACAACACAAAAGCATAGCGAGAGTTAAAATATAGGAGCTTCTTAGAATTTCGTATTTGTAAATGCTCTAATTACTTAGTCTTCTAATATTTCCACCAACACAAGAAAACTATAGTACATATTTTTTGTTTCGAGGTTTGAGGACTATTGAGAAAATTAAAGGTAATTGAAATAATTTTTGGTTAACAGATTTTATAATTTTCCGATTAAACATCACTAGATTAAAAGTTTAATTCATTAATTATTGTAGTAGGTAACTTTTAATATAATATTTTTCAATAATAATTATTTATTATTAAAATAGTCCAACTTGCAATCAAAATTTAATGAGTCTCCGAAATGTGAAAACTAGCTATTCTTCTCTTTGTTTTTTATAGTAGTTGTTATACCCAGAAACTAGACGGGTTTTTATTTTTATATTGATTATACTTAGCAACTTTTAATAGATTATCAAAGCAACACAAAACTATAATTATACTATTATAACATTCAACCTATTATCGATTTGTTTTTGTGCCAGCTTCGTTAATTAAAATTAAATGAAAAGTATCAGTCCAGTTTTTACACTGATAAGAAATTTTGGAAACAATTTTTATACATCGGTTTTTATGATTCTATAATATAACATCGCTGGATTAAGGTTTTGAGTATTGAAGGCAAATTTTAATACAATAATAACTAAACAAAATAAAAGCATCACTGCCGTTATAACATTAATGCCCGTTTACAAGATTCTTGCTTAACATTTACCAAGAACTTAATTTAATTGCACCCACGGTAATGTCCGGATATTGTTTCTTTGTGGAAATACTTAACATAATGTGGACATCAAGAGATAATTAGTTACTTATCATTTTTCAAAGGTCTAATTGAAAAGAAGCTTGCACTGCGCAATCTATAAGACATTCGATAGGCCATCTAAAACTATTTTATTTTGTTTGTTTTAAGCCGTAAGGGTTTTATTTACAAATTAGACGAGTTTTTATATTAATAATTTGTTTTTAGATTTTATGATTCAATATTAAAGCATATTTAATGTATTGAATAATTACAGCCGAGATTTTTTAGCCCAATATCTACACAAAATTAAATATAATGAAACATAACTATACAGTTATATTATCGAGTCTATACTTTTTATGAAAATTCGAATTAGATAATTAAACTGTTCCAGTGCGCCATCGGTAATCAATAATCCGCCACCAAAACAAGAAGAATTCGATGAGAATGCTTTGCAAAAAGCGCCCAGTCCTTTCAGGCCGGCAATGCAACAACCGCCAGCATTGCGACGATATTCAAGCAGCGATCAACCGTGGATGAATAAACCATCGCAACAGCAAAAACAACCACCACCGCCAGCACAACGACAATATTCGAACTACGATCAGCCGTGGATGAACAAGCCGTCGCAACAGCAACAGCAGCCACCTCAACGGCAATATCCCAACGAGCAGCCATGGATGAACAAGCCAACGCAACATCAGCCGCAAGAAACTCGTTTACCGCGCGTGGCACCTATGCGCGGTAATGGAATGATGAACGACTTCGATGCAGGTAAAAACCCACAATACGCCGAGGACGATTGGAGACAGCCCAAAAATCCACCACCGATGCGTCCACAAAATGGCGGAGGCGCTCCAAATCCATCGGGAGGTCTCTCCAACTCGTTCATGAACAGGTGGGACAAATCCACGTAAATTGTGCAATCAAATTAAACAAACTTGTTTCCGCAGAATGAATAATCCACAGTTGGGTAATTATAACAAAAATATGGATAGGATGAATTATTGATTCAATAAATACGTAAATACGTGTATAAATTAACCAATAGATGGATTTATCTATGTTTGTACGTATATTTCTATTTTTTGTTTTTTGATGATGCAACTTACGCAACATGCAACGTAGATACAATACATCCCTCGCTCGCTCGTCACCGTGTTGTTTTTTTTGCTCGTTGTATTGGGGCCACGTGGCCGTTTTGCGCGCTGAGGATGTCATCCGGTATCCAAGACAACGGCACAACCTCACGCGCTTTTATTCATCTATCTGATATGTTTGTATAAAGATTTTATACCAATTACACTTTAACAACTCGAGAGAGAGGAGGGTGAGCTTTCAACAAAAACTACACACACAATACAAAAGACAAACTGTATTTTAAGTTGGGTTTCTACATAAATTAACTCGTAAACTGTAAAATTTGAGGTTTTCATACGTTGTTTCTCCGCTTGACATTTAGCATGTGCATTCATTTTTATTTAATATTGTTATAATTAATTATAGCAATCCACACACAAACATGTGAAAAAACCATGAAAAGTGATTATTTATTACCGTTTCAAGTTTTAGGTTCATTAAAAAATCTTTTGTTAGCAATGTGATATCTATACTAAAAGCACACAAGCAGAAAAGAAGCAATCTTAAAACGGAGATAGGAAAATTCTAAAAAGGTTAGAAAACATTAAATTTTAAATATTTACTAACCAAATTTATACCTAATTAAAGTTACTAACAATTCAGAAACTAGCAAGCGATGAAATGTAAATCATATACTAAGGTGGCAGATAATTTTTGTTTTTCTTAATTGGTGTCCTTTATTTTAATTATATGTAAAAGAATTGTTATTTATTATAATCTCTATGAATGTTGAAGCTTATACATTTATCTTCTGCATATTATTCTTAGCACTTTGAGAAATAATAATATTAGAAAATTTCTTATTTTCTAAGCAAAGTTGTAATTTATTAAAGCAATTACAAACATTGTTTTTTGCTAATTTTATCTCGAAGTCAAATATTTTACTTAGATCGCAAAATATAATAGTAAGTTTTGAGTCTATAAATATTACATAGGTCTCCCACTTTTTTCAAGTTTTTTCAATTAGTAGCATTTAATACAAGTAGTCAGACAACATTTCAGCCATATATCATTTTATTCTTTTGTGTTTGGCATTTGTTTGAATCGACAAATAAAAAAATATTTTCCATTATGAAGATATGTACAACAGCTCATTCCTCTGGAGTTGCGGCCGAAATATTAATGAAGTTAGGGTACCAACCACTTTAGAATCCCCCCAATTTGTCTTTCAACTACCCTTTCCCCAATATAAAAAATTGTATGGTACTTGACGACATTTTTTCGTATCCACTTTTTAGAAGCACTTCATTATGAAGATTAAAAAATGTTAGTTATACCAAAATGGTTGAAATAGTAAAATAATGTTAAACAAAACAATTCTTTTAATAATTTATTTATACGAGTATAATATCAAAAACATTGTACGAATACTACTCATAAAATATTGTTTAGTAAAGCAAAGACTGCATTCGGGTATGAATTTTAATTCTGCTTGATAACACACAATACATCGCCAATAATGATTTTACAATAACTCTATTCTTGTTCACATCATAGACGTCAAAGTCACATCGAGCAATAACAGAAAGCAAAAAACGTAAACTCCATTGTTTGTTTGATCTTTCTGTAAAAGTTGTAATGAGTCCACGTGCCGTATTTTGACGTGATAATTACGTGCAGTAAGCCGTGCGTTTGCCCATCAGGCGATCATTAGAAGAATATAATACACGAACGTCGCATTGTTAACTTCATAAACGCAACGGACAATTGTTTCGGCGGTGGTGATCACATCCTCTCCCCTATACAGTCAGCTATATATAAAATACACTTCCAGTCAACTAAACTAAACCAATTATTATATGAACTTCACTCCAGCATGCGCAATTTGCGCGCCGATAATGCGACGCGTCGACGATGGAAAAATTTCGCTCGTTAATAATTTTCGCAACGGCGACGATTCAACTTTGTTTGTTTCTAAAATTAATGCGAAATTATTTTCCCAGACCTTTGTGTTAGTCGGTTGTTTATAACTTTTACTAAAATCATTTTATTTTCAAATTTACATTTAATATGATAGTTTAAAATTCCTAGTTTTATACGTTAATTAAAATGTAAAATATAAAAGCTTTCTGCAAATTTCAATGTTATTTTAACTATAATAGAATCATGTTATTTTTGTTTATTTAAATAGTTTAGATGTAAATATGGAATGAAAGGATTTGAGGGTTGTAGCTTGATCATTGATAGAAACTTAAAATATTATGTTGTGCTTTTTTAGTTTATGAATATTTAATCTATTTCTTTATTCACAATTGATTTTCTGGCTGTAAAATGGCTATATCAAGTCAGATATAGGTATATTTTCATGAATATCCCTTTATTTTTTTATTTGTTTGCTCAAAAATCAAATTGTATTTCAGCATTTTTTGATAATTCATTGGCGTTTACTATAGAGTGGGTAGTTTTCCTGACGGAAAAAAGGTTTTTTCAAGAATTATTTTTGAATATATAGGCGAGAGAATCAAATGAGTTAGAGGTTAGAGCTTTGACCATCGATAGAAAAATATGTTATGCGTTTTTAGTTTGTAAATATGGAATCTGCCTCTATATTCACAATTCTGGCTGTAAAATGCCTAGACCAAGTTAGATATATTTAACAGTAGGATCTTTTTTTGCCGTATATTAGCGTGGATAGTTTTCCACACCAAGGTAATATATATTTAAAGTCACACGCATTTTCGCTTGTCGAAGCATCGATTGATAGTGCATTAGATAAATACTGTTAGAGCATCTAGATTTTTTTGTCACATGACTGCAGATAACTTCAGATGTATACGAACACTTACGATCGTTCTATGATTTATTAATAAAATGAATTCTGTATTAAAATAACTTTTGCTTAATTAACAAAAGGTAAATTATATTTATAAATCAAGTTTCATCGACGAGCTAAGTAAGTACGTTCGTAAGCGTTCGTATGTACGTGAAGTTATCTGAAATAGAATAAAAAAAATCTAGATGCTCTTGATGTATTTACCGAACGCACTATGGGTTAGAGGTTAGAGCTGAGATCATTCATTCGTAAGTTTTTTTTAATGTAACAATTAAGTACTTATTTTTGATTTAATTTGAAAGTAACTATATTAAATTTATCTAACTTGAATTTAATCTATCTGTATAAACGTTGCTTCAGGGCAAACAATGTGTTTATTTCGAACTGAAGGGATTTAATAAAATGCATTGAAATTAAAAAATAACAGCAACGCTTTATTTGTTTCCAATATTTATATGGTATTGTATATATATATATATATATATTATCTATAATATAATTACTAAAATTACAGTATATATATGTGATTATTTACAATATTAATACGCATAATTATTCACAGTCTCAAATTATTGTCGCCCATCAATTTCAAATTCAAAGAGTAAAAAATATATAATATATTTACAAGAATAACAATTAATTAAAATATATTATTATGTATAATTATGTATATGGCACGAGTACTTTTATTACGGGTTTATTTTTTTTTTCTTGTAAAACACACTTACAACACACGCACACGCAAAACAAAACTGATATGATTTTAAAATTTAATGGACGTAACCATTCGGTAGTTGATATTGTTGCGGTTCAACGATCACACTCGTATAGCCAGCCGCACTCTGCCCGCCGCCGTACAAATTCTGCTGGATCTGCTGCAATTGATTGTTGTTGGCGAAGCCGAAATGTAAATTGTCGCTGTTCGTTGCACTGCCACAGTACGCGTTGCTCAGCAGCTCGCTGCTCTCCGGGCTGCTGCAGCTGTTCGATGAGGTGCTGTACGGTCGATGCTGTTGCTGTAGCACGATGTCCGTCGGATCGCTGGCGTACGGGAAGAACATCTCCTGAGGATGGTGGTGATGATGTTGGTGGTAGTAGTCGTCGTTTGTTGTTGTGTTGGCGGTCGCCGCCTGCGGGTAGTTGAGGAAGGAAGTGTACTCGTTGCTCGGCGGCGGGTAGGATATCGTTTCGGCAAAGTCCTCGTCGGGCAGCGATATCGCTTGGCGGTATTTTGGCTGGCGGTTGGTGGTGGGCGTTTGCGGGGGCGTCGTTGACGTGGGGAGGTCTTCGCGCGGGCTACCCTGCGCTTGATTTAGGATCATCTCCTTGGCTTCTAAATCACTATTAAAAGAACATCAACGTAAATACAATATAGATTACATTAGAAACAACAATTTTTCTACTACTATTATCAACCTTTGAAAAACCTTTCTATGGTAAATAAAGTTGGTAATAATTAATTGAATTGTGATTTTTATTCATAATTTTTTTCATGGACTCCAGTTTTGAATTTGATCATTATTCGGAACCTCAATTATCCGGAATTGCTTGCAAACTTACGACAATAAAAGTAATAAACATAAGTGGAAAAGAGAATGTAGGTACCAAACAAAAAACACATTGCTCAGTTGCATAACCAAATTGTGGAGCTTACAGCGTAAGTCCAGATATCCAAATATTCCACAGTGTGTTATAGTTTGGGTTGATTTGTTAATGGAAGTGAAGGCTATTTGAGTACCCGGTTAATTAAGGTTTCACTATATTTAAAATTTTCATACATTTTTATGTTCTAATTAATTTTTGTTTGAACACTATGACGAAAATTACTCAATCTTCGAAGTTTGTATTCTAAAATCAACTTAAACTAATAAAAATTGCTGATTTTAATTTAACTCAAAAAACAAGTGTTGTGTATATCTATTTTGAAATTATACAAATTATCTAATTTGTAAGCAAATTTTTAACTATTTTTCTTGCAGATAATTTAAAAATGAAATGAAAGTGATTTTTCCAAGGTTTGTTTTGAGTGTTGAATAAAAATGTCGACACTGAAAGTGTGTGGTCGCTTTTTTTGGTGAAAATGTTTGGATTTGCTTGCAGCGAGCGCAAAGTGTTGACGTGTTTCGGGCTTCCGAAAAGAATGCGCCGCCGTGCGCTTGGTAGATTGTTAATAAATAAATTTAAGAAAAAAAAAGTTTATTACCTTAGTACGTAATTAACTGAAACGATGCAGTGCGGCCGTGATGAACGTGAATTGTGTACGATCGTTGCGTAGCTTTGCATCCACACCCAGCCGCCGCCTTTACAAAGAAATCGGTAATATTTGGTTGTGACTTGGCCTTTGAGTAGTACTAAAATTAAATTAAAAATTTTTTGGTTTATAAAAGTATATAATTTGATTTTTATGCTTGGCGGATGAAGTTGGAGGATGAAGGGTGTTGTTGTTTGTTGTTTGCTGTTCGTATCGCATATAAATTTAAAAGTAATAATAAAAAAAGGAGAAGTTTGGTTATTATATTGTGCGGTGGATGTTGGGAGGCGAGCGAGAGAGATTGAATGGAAAAACGCCCAGATTTTATGATCGGTTTCATTTTACATTTGGCGTTATCCCTGTTTGTACAGCTCTGTTTGCTCTCACACCAAAAACGCAGCAGCGCAACACTGCCTGCCACACCACTGAACTGAAAGTGCTTTTATATTATCCCACTCTATTTAATACATTCAAACAACACATACATAAATTGCAAGGCGATATTTTCGCCAGATAGATGTATAGATAGATACTCACATTGATGATGAGAGAAGCGCATTGAAAGAATGTCGCCGCCGTGGATGTAGTGGTAGAGCGTCTTTTCGATCAGGTCCTGGGGCTCGTAGCCGGTTAATTGTGCCACCCTATAAAAAACAACGGCGCCGTCTTTTATTACATTGCACAATGTTTGAGCAAGCTGCCGAAAAGTCGATGAGTAAAAACGCAGATGCTTTATGTGTCATATACAACATACGTTTTTTACTTATCGCACATCACGACGCGACGCCACCTTGGAAACGCGTTTAAAAATCGATTCAAAGCTAACAAGAAAAGCGAATTTTGTTCATAAAACAGTTGAGAGGTAAATTTCAGCCGTACAAAATAAAATTAAAGGTAGTAATTTAATAAATTTGTGCACTTTTCAAGTCAAGACTGATAAATATTTATAATAGAAATGATATTGATGGAAAGTATCAACTGAATGTATTTTTAAGCCAAATATTTATTAAGTTTCAGCAGCATATTTTGCAACCCGATTTGCGCTTTATCAATTTTGGAATTTTTAGACTAATAATGACATTCGTATAAACGAATTCTGTTAATAAAATAGTTGAGAAGTAAATTTCTGTAGTACAAAACATGTTTTAAATTTGGGTGACTAAATTAAAGGTAGTAATTTAATAAAT
>JARJDW010019190.1:0-22315 GCA_030264715.1 Adinopsis sp. GC000173 | reverse complement strand
ATTTCAATTAAGACAAAAAGTGGACCAGTTTTCAAATTTGTATAGAAATTGTTTTTACTTTATTAGTTTTCATTTCACATCAATTGCATCAACCTGGAAAATTGAATTTTTTATTTTTGCAACAAGGTACATACAAAGATTCTCAGATTGTAGATTTAACAATAAATTAATTTGTAGCCCTGAAGGCAATTTACATAATTTTGTATTTACACTCAAAATTTCTAGTACGTAAACGAAATTTGTAGTATGTTTGATAAATTTTGCATAAAATTTGGGACAGCGAAACACCGCACACAATCTTATCGAATAACTAACAGTAGACGCAATTTCACACGAATTTAATTAGCCGCTGATTAGTTTGCATTTAAAATGCGTTTACATATAAATATATATTTTTTACTTTATATATTTAGCAAACTCGTTTTTCTCGAAGTATTTGCGTAAAGTGTTGTTGAAACTTACACTCACAGGACGTGTATTGATGGAATTTGTCTGGCTCGCGGCGATTTTAATTAAGAAATCAACAAAAATAAAGAAATTATTATGATTTCGTGTCGTGTGTGCTTTTTTTCCTTGTAGGTATAAGTAATAATCCATGCATCTAATTAATTATATAACATTAGCCGCGTGTTTTTTTTTATTTTTAGTTAATAAAACTTTCCTCAATAAAAAATGGTGCATTTTTATTGCAGATAATTTTATTGGTAGTGGTCATTTGGTATAATATGCTCAACTTTCAAAATTGTTTCTGATTTTGTCGCGTGTCATCCGGTTATTAATCATTTATAGACAGAGAAATTTAATTATAGGTTATAGTTTCGATCCGGGTTTGTATAGATGGCTAGATTTTATGCGAACAACGGCGAGAATGTTTTGTAATTGCATGTTAATTTACATTAAAATATAATTAAAACAACGAAAAAACATGTAGGTAAAATTTTCTGTGTGTGTCTGAGGAAAAAATGAATGAATGCAATTAAATTTCTCATTATTTAAACATTTTTAACGCTGTGAATGTGCGTTGTTGCTGTTAAGCAATGTTTCGCTTCCAAGCTATTAAAACATAATTACGTCTAGCTTGGATTTTCCAAAAATATCCGAAATGTATTAAGTATAGGGGTAATAAATAATAGTTAATCGGCTCGGGGTGCCTATAACGTTAATTTAAGGCAATTTACTGCAGTTTAGTCCCATCAAATGACATACACACACAGAGACAACTGTCACAGTTTGTAACTGGTTGTAAAAGTCGCACCAAAAACATCATCACGAATTATTGAATTATGGTCCATTTTTAAAGGAAAGTTGTCAAAAACTATAAATTACCTGTGAGAGGTTGCAAACTCCATGCAATTAAAAAATCATTGGCTAAAATGTGTAATAAACATGAGATAATGACCGACAATTCACGTTGAAACCAATCATTTAAAAACGATTTCTTGCAATTTTTGGACCGAAATGACATTTTTCATAGTCCATTCATTTAAACAATAAAAAATTCCAGTTTTACTGGGTATTTATACTATTCCAAATCAGTTTATTTGTCACGCAATTCGAAAAATGCATTTTCTATGTACATAGTTTGAACTGAATTTTTAGTTCGTTATTTCTATTCCCATCTCACTAATTAATCGATTTCGACTAAAAAAAGAGTTACATTGCAAATATTTTTCCAAAATTGCTGTCATGACGTCCATTCAAATTACAAAATGAGTGATTAAGAATATTTATTAAGTTAAATAGTAATAAAAAATTGTTAAGACATTACTGCCGCGCATAATACCGATTTATTTCTATGAATTTTACATTGCAAAACTGAATTTCTAATCAAATTGCTTAATTGATTAGAAACTCAAGCATGGAAAAAACGCAAATAAAAAAATCTATTCGGATTTTACGTGCGCGGATGGAAGAAAAACCATTTAGTTTCGCCACATTTCGTAATACACTCCACTTTTTTCTTCTCGGATATTATTCTAATCTAACGCAAAGACGAAACAACAATACCAACAAAGCGTGCTGTTGTTGTTGTTGTTGTTATGGAATGTCGCGGTTCGCGGATTCGTCGGTGCACTTCACTGGTTTCGGTTGAAAGAGCGTATATTCGTAAATTCGCTATGAGGAAAAAAGAATCTCCTACACGTTATAGTTCAAATTGCGTCGCGTCAAAGTCGCTTCAAGGACTTTGTGTTACGATCCGCGCGCACCGACATGAAAAGAATATGAAACATTTGCGATGTGTAAATTTACTGCAAGAAAGAAAGTGCGTTGTTTCGCTGAAAATACTTACAACATACAGCAATCATGAATAGCGTTATTGAGAGATGAAACGCACTGTCTATATATGTTAATTTATCAGACAAGCTTATCTTCAAATTACAGATTTAAGAATTTGGATTATGCAACGACGCACTTTAATAATATAAGAACTTTATTCTCTACTTAATTTTAGATAAAGTGAAATTGTATTAGAGTAGATAAATTTCTTCGTTGAAAAAATTTATAATATCCATTTATCAGCGGCCAGCATCTAATTAAAGCTTTTAATTGGAGTTTAACAATTTTCCATTATGAATCTAACGTAAAACATTTTGAGATAGAGTATTTCTCATTTTTTAGAGAAGTAATAAACGAATAAGCTTAAAAAGACAGGATGTATTCATTTAAAATTGTAAATTGAAATTAATAATTAAAATAGATTATTTTGATAGTAAACATGAGTTATGTCACGTTTATTAAAAATATGTCATTGAATTGTGCTCGTTTTGTAACTATTTATGCCGCAATTTAATTATTTTCTGTTATTTTACAAATACCTTTCTTGGAATTTTAATTGCGTGAGTTAATTTTGGCACTATTTTTTATATATTTCCCAATAGTAATAAATTGCACTCCTTGTATGCATTTTGATTACGTCCTTCTCCGTTTAATGCAGCAATTTGAAGAAATTTTAGCAAAAAATAGGTCTGGATTTTTTCAAAAACATTTAAACTACATCTTAGTTAGGCTCATTATATAAATTTGCGCATTTTCGTTAAAATGTCACAATTAAGGCAACACTTAGAAGACTTAATATAAAGGCACAAAACGAACGCATCTCATTGGCGTTGAGAAAGATAAATATTTGTAAAATCTGTAAAATAGATACCAATTTGGACTCTAGAAGTGAAATTACAAAATAGCATAAAATAAATAAATTATACCACAAAATGAAGTAACATTTTACGCTACTGTTAAAATGTTTACAACGATAATCCATCTTAACCTATAATTAAATTGGTAAACTTTGCTAAATTGCTTATTTGACTACATTATTATATCACATGTAATAAATTCAAGAAATTGCAATGCACAAAATGAAAAAAATAATCTGAAGACACGAAATGTATGCAATTAATTCATTAGTGCCGAGACAAATAAAAAATTGTAGAATTGATGAAAATAGATGCCAAGTTGGATTTCAAAATTGCAATCACAAAATAGCACATAATTAATAATTTGCAGCACAATTCAAGTTAAATTTGACACAGCCGTTAAAATGTTTACAACGTTAATCCATCTTGACGTCTAATTAAATCGGTAAACTTCGCTGAATTGCTTGCTCTCGCTCGACCACATTATATGTGTATTATATCACATGTAATAAATTCAGAGAACACAAAATCGAGAAATTCCAATTAAAAACGTTGAAACGAGTTTAATCGAGACGTTTTGTTTTTAATTAAAGCGACTGAGAAATGCATACCAACTTCCGGAATTAAAAATGCCAAGCGATTGGTCCAGGAAGCGCTCACTCACTCGCTTTATATATATTATTTCGAATCGAATCGAAAAAAGTGCATTATTCATGGATTAAGAGGCGCGCATCCTCTTGTGCCGGTGATGATGATGTAAATTGTGTGGCCCGTGCCACCGCTGTTGCGCGTATACAATAACGCATCCGCTCCTTTCATTTTACGCACGGAGTAAATAACAAAAATTATTATTGCTCGATTTTTTTAATAAATACATATAACATACTTATATATCGGATGGTGATGGCGAGCGTGTTTACCGGAAACGATCCGGATGTGCGATTGGGAAAAAAGCGCTCCTCGTCATGGTGGATGGCGCCCCTTTCCGGCTTCACCCTGCAATAAATATCCACTATCTACTACTATCCGATTGTAGTAGATGAAACTCGTGGGAGTTTTTCGAAATGCGGAAATTGAGTTTTTTTTGCGTAAAAAAAACTGATAATTACCACTAACTCTAATATGTATGTTTACAATGTGACGAATCGTAAATTCATTTGTTAATTTAAATGTGATTCCAAAAAACTATTTATAAGTTTTTAGTGCAGTAGTTAAAAGATCAAATTACGCATCGGAACCAGAAATAATCGGAAGGGTTTGTGTGTGAAATGTGTTACAAATTACAGGCTGCGCTTCTACAAATAAACGATTCTTTTTTTTCTCATCTTGAATAAGAAAAAGGCGCATGAAAGGGTTGCAGACCTTATTGTTGTTGGGACCGCACACATTTCATCTTAAAATAAACATATGGGTGGTTAATAATAGCCATTGTTTCAATTATAATGCGATTTACAAAACACCAAAACAAAACAAAAAAATACTGCTCGATGCTGTTTAAATCACGAGAAAACCTGCATTGTTTACTCTTCAAAATTATAAAATAACTATTTTAAACTTTTGTTATAACACAAAACATTGCGCATTTTATTGTACATACGCTAAGAATTAATCTCACATAACGATTGTTTTGTGTTGAAGCTTAAAATTTATTTTTATTTTTATTCAAATCAAAATGTTTAAAATATCTGAAAGGTTTCGAGCTTTATCAACATATTTTTTTTATTTTTTGCCCTTTTTACATTTATTTTTTGAAATTTTAGACATAGAGTTAAAAAGATGTGTAAAAAATATGCAGAAAATTAAAAAAATTAACAAAAAAGTAATATAAAGTGATATTTTAACTAAAGAAAGATTTTGTTAATAAAAAAACCTATTTGAAACTAATCGATAAAAATGCCGGCGTAAAATATTGTTAAAATTACTAAAAAAATAATGGCTAGAGTCAATTAAGTGATTATTTTTAAATTACCGATTCTAAAAAATCTAAAATGACACATCTTCCAACATTCCTTAGCATTATTAAAACCAATTAAGACAAAGTTATTTTTATCTGCTATTCATAAATATTATGTCTTTCCTCCATTATATAATTTTTTTCCTTTTTATATAATATGAAAAAAAATGGAAGGTTGCTTTATTTGAAAAATGCAATTATGTCGGATTGCTTTTGTTTCCCATGATAGCTAAGTAAAAAATGTTTTACGAAATTTCTTTAAAAAATATATGTTTTTATTGTCAAAACTCAATTAATTTGTTACAACAATATATTTTATGCAATAGAAATAATTGTTTAATAGTCTCTGACGTAAAATAGCTATATGGACATGACTATGAATGTCTTGCGGTTGGATTTTTTAGTGACATCCCGTAAATCTGTCAAAATCACTCAACAGTAACTTTAGAACAAAAAATTAAAAACTTATAGATAGGTATTATATTATGTGTGTTTTTTGAATGTCTATAATTACGCGCTATTGCGGTTTTCGGGTACAAATAGGAAGCAACTGTTCAAAAATCTGCAAAGCAAATACGGTTGATATTCTTTTCGTAAATCTATCAAAATCACACAACAATAACAAAAAACAAAAAAAAAACTTAGAGATAATCTGGGAATCTACGAAATAGTGTGTTTTTGCATGTCTATAATTACGTCCTATTGCGGTTTTCGGGTGCAAATAGGAAACAACTGTTGCATCTTGCAGTCATCACAACATGCAAAGGGATACGGGCGATAAAGACCCCCGAAAACCTACAAAGCAAATACACACGTTCGGCATTTGTGCGGAAGCTGCTACTACCAAGATATGTAATTCAATTTCCTGCCGCTGCTGATGCTTGCGGTTGTTTTCATTTTGACCAAATTCCCAGGCGCATTCCTTCACAAAAATCTACTATATATACGATATTATACTATACTATACAACATCATAATATACACAAAAAATATGTTCTCATCCAAACAAGTATTTTACCCACTGGTTTACATTTTAATATAATTAATTAACGGTGATTGTTTGTGGAGAGTTTTGCACGGGGCGTTGATTAAATGCAAATTAATTGTTTCATTGTTTCGATCGCAAACGTACTTACTAGCTATATATCTTTTAATTTCAAACTAACAGGTGTTTCGGTTTTTTTTTCTCTTCTGAAAAAATATGACTAAGTAAGTAATTGAAATGAAACAATTACTTTTTACACATTCAAGGTCGAATTCAGTAAGCCACACACGAACAATTAATTGTGATAATTAATGAGATATCATTTGGCAGTAAAAATACATTTAATCTTTATTCATTTTGCGCTGAAAGTTTATTGAGTCTAATTTTTTGCGCGTGGCAATTTTAATTGAATTAAATAAACACTAAAAACAAAAAACAAAAATAATTATGAGTATTAAGTATTATTCTTGGTTACCAAAGTTAAAATTGAAAGTTGGTGAAAATTTTAATATATAATAATGTAATCGGATTGTAGCATAAAACTCAATTCATTTTCTGCAAAGAAGTTTCATAAAGCAACTTGACAAAACTAAATTGGACACAATTAAAGGAACTGACTTTTCCTGTTTAAGAAAGAAAGTGTACATTAGTGTTATTAAGAAGCATATAAAATAATTAAGAATTTTTAAGCAGTAAATACCATCCTGCGTTTAATAAAATCACGAAAATTAAGTTTATTCGTTAACCATTAACCAACCTGTTTGATTTTTAAATACTAAATACCATCATGTGTATTATATAACATAATATGAGCACAAAGACTATTTTTATTCATTAATAGTAAAAAAAAACATTTTTTTTGTGGGAAGTGACAAACATGTTTATTCCATAATTTACGTATAATTTGTATGTTGTGAAAATTTCAAACAAATTAGATTTATGTTTTCGTAAGCGACTTGAATCCACGCAAAAACCCATTACGCACACACTTCAACTAAAAAACAAAATGTTGAAAGCATCACTTTGTATATTTAATTTTCCAGTCAGAATGAGAGACAATGATGCAATTTCGTGACATTAAGTAGGTATATGAAATTAATTAATCTTTTTAACACGATCGCAATTTGTTACGCATTATTGACCCAATTTTTTACAAACGAAGAGGCGGTTTGTGTGGTCAAAATTGTGATAATACATGCGAGCGACGATGAAAGTGATTGTACAATGTATGCATTCCTACGCCAGCCAGCTACTTGTTCTTGGAATAGTTTTTTCGTGTTACTACTGGAATTTTGTAATTGTGATTTAATTACGCATTGGCATGAATGAACACAATTTTTTATGCTAATTTTTATGTTATTTTGTGTGGGTTTATCATTAAGTTGTAACTCAGATACATAAATTTTTGCTAAATCCAAGATAAATGATTGTGATTTAGTGTGCAAATATAGTTTTTTGTTACGGAAATTTAGCAATACGCATTGGCATGAATGAATAGATTTTTATGCCAATAATATTATTTTGTGTGGGTTTGTGATAAAACTGCAACTTAGATACATGTATATATTTTTGCCTTAGATTATAATACGCTAAATGATATTTTTAAGGAAATTGCAAATTGCATCATTACAGATAAATATTTGCCTCTGTGTCATTATCAATTTATTTAAAGTGTGTGTTTTTATCTCAAGTGCAACAGGAAACTTTTGCTTTCAAATTATAAATAGCCATTTTAATAAATTTCATTATCAGGATGAATATTTTGTTGAATAAGCTTAATAATTATAATAATTATTCAAATAACATTTATTGTATTATTGAACCTTGGATATTGTAATTGCAGAAATAATTTCAATAATTGCAATAAAACGCTAAATAAATGCAAATATCAATTCATTATCCAGTTCTTGGTTTTAAATTAAAAATTCAAATCATAATTCTATTGCTTCATTTATATTTTTTGCAAAAAATATACATTTAACCCTTTCCTGCCAATTTTTATTATATTATGCATTCTTATAAATATTTCTCTTATTATTTTTAACTAATAAAATATGCTATTAGTTTTATATCAGGATGCAAAACTCATTAAAAAACGTAAATCAATATAAATTGATTATGTTGGGCCTGCCCCGACCATAAAAATTTCAATCTCGGGACTGTCCCGACCGCAAAGGGTTTTTAGTGTAATGATTTTAATGTAAATACATATACTATGTTTATTAATAATAAATTTAATTTAAATGCCAGGTAATTATCGAGCTTTTGTCCTGAAATTTAAAAAAAATACAATTTGGCTAATGGAATTCATTCGTTTTATTATTATTTTTAAATTTTTGTCATAAAATTAAACATTTAAGATTGTTCCAGCATTGTTTGAATGTAAATATTGTTTAAGTATTAAATAACTCTTAAATGTTTATGTGAATTATTAAAAACAAACGTATTTAACATCAACAGTTAGAATATTGTTTCACAAACAATTATCATAAAAGCAATACCGTTTTTATGAATGAACGGATATAATATTAATTATGGATAGAATAATTGTGCAAATGCTCAAGCGCAATAATTTACGCGAAGAAAAATCGTATATAATTTCAACACCATAAAATCGAATCGAACCATATGTTTAACAACCTTGTAGCAAGTGTAATTTCGCCCAAAAAGAAGCAAATAAACAAAAACAAAAATTACATCACTGGTTAGCAAAGCAATACACACGACGACAACATATGGCGTTGTGATAATCAATAGGTTTTTTTGTTTGAAGTGTAGGTGCAAGGTGACCAGATGGTACATCTAAAAGACAGAGCGCATAAAATGTAAATGAACTGAAAGTCGAAAGCCCACACCGATCAACAATCGTAACTTTTCCTCTGTACTGTGTGCATATACACCAATACACGAAAACAACAACATTTTGGGTGTAGGATATAAAAGTTCGAAAGGGCATGCGATTGAAGAAGGCTTCACCACCTACATTTCACGTTGCGCGCATGAAGCGCACAAACTATTATTACATCGATGATGATAATTCATCAAACAAAAGCTTGAAAATGATGATGATGAAAAGGTTCCGTTATAATTGGAAAACAAGCCGCGTGTATATTCGTTCACAATGATTCAAATAATTTGCGTTCGAATTAATTTTTGCCGTGTATAGACGAGCCGAGCTCTACTAATTATGCAAAGACGACATGGTATTTTTATAGCAAATCGGCCGATTTGTTCACTACTACTTCACTAGAAAGATGTTGCTTCTTCTCACAATCATAAAACGTATTAGATTTCTATAATGATTGCTTGGTAATTAAGCATCGGATTTATTTATTTAGCGTTTAACATCATCCATCATGCTAATAATCTATATCGGTTACAGTAAAGAATTTCTTGATTAAATAATGAAAATTATACAAGTTCCAATTAATCTTCCAAGTTTATTGCTAGTTATTATTAATAGCGTTAATATTCCTAAGATTTAAAAAAAATAACATATTTCTGTAAATTTGTTATTGAATTTTTATTCAATAGATAAGATGAGCCAAGTATGGTGTAAATATGGGCAACTCTTAAAATCTTGTATATGCGGTACCACAATCTCAATAATATTTTGTACAATAATATCTAAAGGTGTACTAAGGATGGTGGTGTAACTATGATGAGTTATGTCTGCTAGTTTGTCTTAAAAGTTAGTTTTCTCGAAATTTGAATATTTGAATATTTGCAGTTAGGCTCATATATAATTTTTTACCAATAATTGTGTTGATCTATTACTACTAAATGGATAGTACGTTGATAAAACGATCTCAGCTTTACTTCAATACATCATTGGCCGCTTATTGACAACTAGAATATGTTGTTAAAATTCAAATTACTTAAATTCTGATAATGTTTAAAATATGGACAATCCAGATTCGTCTGAGCAATGACAGGCCATAATTAATTAGCGACTAAATATGAAAATTACAATATGAATTTACCTAAATTTCTATATTTTAAAATAATTCCGTAAATTATAAATATCTAATTTTTGTAAATATGTAATATTTGCCAATTAGTTTACTACACATAAATTTAAATTAAAAACTTAAACTAATTTAACCACAAATCTATTTTTAATAACAACAACTAACACGGACATAAATGGTTTTAAAATTTATGTAAATTTTAAATTATGTGCGTGTGTGATAAAAATAACATAACATATACGCATCGCTTAATATTAATTAGTTCTCAAATTTCCTTCTAGATAATCGACTTTAAATATCAATTTTGGAAGAAATTAATAATTACGCCTATTTAGTATCCATACATAATTTTAATTTTAATAAATCATTATCATATAAATAAAAAGTGTATTAAAAAACACATACGTGTGTGTGTATAATTTTCTTCAACCAAAAAAACTAGATGTTAAAGAATGTCTCGTTCGTACTTGTATTTAACAAACAATTAGAGAAATGAAGACGTAATGAGAAAAAACGGCTCAAGTGTTAACACTCATCATCAAAAAACGAGTTTTAAAAGACTCCAGCTTGCAGCTATATCGTACGAGAAATACTAATAAAACCATCTAATTATCTAACACACGCATTTTAACAAATTATGCCGATGATGATAAAAAATCGGTATCCAATTAATGCCGGTTGCAATACAATACAAATCGATAATTTGATGTTTCTTGAATTCTCTCATTATAATTTCGCTAAATTGATATGTTTTTAAGTTAATTTATAAACATTTGAATGAATTTCATTCAAACTGCTGCTTCTTGCTGCCTCTCTCTCGATAAAGAATATACGCATTTTTTGCTTGAAATGTTAAAAGCTTCCTGTTATTATTATGAGTGTTGTAGATTTACAGTTAATTCTATCAATTATGTTTTTAAAATATCAAATGGCAACTTATAATTGAATAAAGCATGATATTTAGGCAAGTGTTTGGTTATCTATGTGAGATATAACGCCTTAAATTTTTACAGAAGTTGAAAACGTGATTAATATCACTGCAATGAAAGTTTTAGCGTTTTTATTATTTATAGCAACAAATATAGCAATTTATAATTATAACCGTGTTGCAGCGAAATCGTGTAAATTGAGTAATGAGTATACAAATTATATAAATAGACTAAATTCGATGAAAAACATTTTAATATAACATATGAGAACATTTTTATTTACACTATGCATACATAGAATCGTGCAATACGAAACCGCGTACAATATAAAATAATATTATCGACTAATGTAATATATAGATATGCAAACAATATTTTAATCATTTTACCTCAGTTCCAATTTTTAAAATACGTGCGGAGTCAAAACCGCGTTAAATGAAAAAATTAATTAATATTGATGCAATAAATTATTTAACGTTTTTATTATATATAGCAACAAAAATTATCTACATTTATATCCGTGTAACAGCAAAACCATGCTAATTGAGTACCAGGTATTTAATTTATAAGTGTACAGACAACATGTTAATGTAAACAAATTTTTTATTTCCCATATAATCGTGCAAATGGAAACCGCGTAAAATAATAAAAAATAAATGAATATCAACTTTGTTATTTATATGAACTATAAGTGAAACAATATTTTAATTATTTACCGCAATGAAAATTATTAATTCGTTGGAGCTTAATGCGACCGACGTGTGAAACTTTTGATTAGAGCGGACCGAAGCCCAAAAAAAGTGAAACGAAAAGAAGAAAAAATCAAATTTGAATTCTTGTGGTTTTTCGTACGTGCTCGAATGAGCCAGAAACCTTCAAAACGTAACGTTCTCATCACCATAAATTTTTATTATTAATAATAGAAATCAATGTGAATTCCATTCTTTCTAATAATAATCGTTTACGAGTGCTAACGAAAATCTAATGCAATTAAATAATTGTTGCTGTTGTATGGTAGCTCACACACAAAGCAGCGCGCCGAACTGAAATTGAACAACAGCAGCAACAACAACAAAAATGTGAGCATGTATATAGAAAACACAATAAACAAAAGAACGCTGCATAATAATATGTAGAGCAGTATTCTAGTTTTTTTTTTGTTTCATTCGTTCGTTCCATTATCGCTGCTGCGCGTCTCACTTGTAACGATTTCAGACAAAAATGGATTTATAGGAAATTGCATAATAAATTGCCTCTCTCAGAATTATCAGTAATTAATAAACTGCATGACCTTTACATATAAATAAACACTTTTTATAATTGAATAATCTTTTGAATTATAAGTATTAATGCTATTTTTGTAACGATTTTCTTCTGATTACACAATATATAAAATGTTTTTTAATAAATTTAAATTTATTATTAAATCATGATAAAATTCATTTTCAGCGATATCATTTTTTAAACAAAATGTATAAAAACTCAAAAAATACATTAAAAAACTGTGACAAAATTTATTTATAACTATTGTACTTTGCATATAAACTTTTTTCGACAAAAATTGTTATTTTAAATTACAATTTATCAAAATTAGCAACGTTTGACAAAAATATTGAAATTTAATTGATTTTGTAGTAACATGAAGTATTCTTACTTTAAATGCAATCCAGTGCTTTTACTATAATTAAATATTTAGCAAAGTTTATACCAATTTTTATGTCTAGTTAATTAATATATTGATCTAAATAAATAAAACTTATGCAAAACATTACAACAACAAAGATAATTGCTGGCGTAATATAATAAATTCTATTAATAATAGTTAAGTTTGAAGCAACCTGAAAAATTGTAAGTTTAGTGAATTTAGTGAAGTTTGAAACAATTTTCAATTTGAACAAAAGTTTTTCATTTATTCATTGAAATAATTTACATTATTGAAGTAAATTTTCTATGTGAATAAATAAAAATTACAACAACAATTTAATTGCTAGCGTTGCATAATAAATTATATTCCTTTGCGCTTCTAATCAAACGTTTGGATGAAGGAATAATAATAAAATATTCCATAGGTATCTATACGATTTTTACCGTAAATAATTAACCGGCGAATAAAATGATGTGGAGATTGCAACAAAGTTAATTAAAGCACATAAGGTATTGTTGCCGATTGCACAATAAATATATTTTACAAGTTTTCCTTTTCGTCTAAATTTACGTGTTTATATCGGTATTGTTAGACGATTGCACAATGTAGTTGTTGTTTGTTGTGTGAGGGTGATTTAAGGTGTTTGACCTGCGAAAGGGCGCGCCTTTTTAATGTAGAAATTGACCGCTCCCTTGCTCGCAAGGCATAAGCTCCCTCTTTCATAACAAATCGGCCACATCAATCAAATTATCATTATTATTATTATTAAGCATCAAGATCGCTTACACACCGAATGCTCTCGTTTAAATTAATTTCAAACGGAAATAATCGCCACTAATTTATTAATTTGCCACACGGTGTGAATGGTATTTATTATGTGTAAATGCTGAAAATGGTTCGATAGTATTGGGTCGAACTAGCGGTTGTTGAAATTCATCCACATACATCAAAAACTATTGCATTTAATGATTAATTACTTAAAACGCATTTACAAAATTAAATGCAATTTTGATTGATTACCGTTTTCATTTATTAATTATTTTATAGTGCGATATATTAGAAAATTTATCAATCTCTATTCAGGCCTGGCAAATTATTTGTATTTTCAAATCAAAATTTAATACGTTTACACAGGTGATTAATTATAAAATTAATTTCTAATAAGTAATTATAGTTATAGCACCAACGGTTTCTGTTGTTGCAACAAATAACTAGAACAACAAAGTCAACACGTATGAAAAATCAACAATTTTCAAATCTTAATCCATTGATTGATTACTGTTTTTATTAATTAACTATTTTATAGTGCAATATATTAGAAAGTTTATCAATCTTTATTTGGGCCTAGTAAATTATTTGCATTTTAAAATGAAGATTAAATCGTTTACACATCAAACTAATTTCTAATAACTATAATTAAAGCACCAACCAATTTTGATGATGCAAACGCATTGGATGATGCAAGAATTTGCCAAATTTTGCATAAAACACTTCACAATTAAAGTAATTTAACTAAGAAGTCATTTTATTTTAAAACTATTATTAATCAATATATTTCATAGCGCGATATATTAGAAAATANACTATTTGCATTTTAAGATGAAATTTTTAATACGTTTACACAAGTGATTGATTACATCAAACTAATTTCTATTTCTAATTATAATTATAGCACCAACCAATTTTAATGATGCAAACATGTTTGATTTTGCAAGAAACAACCAAATTTTGCATTTTACTGCTATTCAACTAGGAAGTGTTTTGATTGAGAACAACAAAGTCAAAAAGTGCGATAAATCAAGCAATTATATAACTCGCTAATTAAAATTTAACAGTCGCAATATTATTTTAATTGATTTACATAAAAATGACACACGTCAGCGGTTTCAAGATTGTCGTGTTAAGATATTGCATTCCTTATTTGCATAAACTGCTTGCTCAATAAAAAAGTGTCCAATGCATCAAATGTTTTGCTTCTGTATTTGTTCTACTTTTAGAATATTTGTATATATTTCTTATATTGTCTTATTTGCTTTTTTGATCATTTACTTCGTGAAAAAACTTCTTTTTGAATAAATTTTATTAATTTTTAATTTTTTGCAATATTATCTCATTGCATTTTATTTGCATAAAATTGCTTTGAGAAAAAAAGGGTTCAATGATGTGTGTGAAGGGCCTGATGTACAACCTTGCACAGAGCCTGACCACAACTATTTGATAGACCACAATCTCGAATTACGTATAAAAATTCCTCTTTCGATTGATCAACGATGAAAGGAAATGAACGTTTTCAGCTTCCAATGTGAACCAACAACAACACGAAAAGTATTTATTGCACACACATACTTACACACAGCGCGCTGATGATGAGTTCATGTTCAATGTCACATTTAATAGGCTATAATATTGGATTTATTACCAAACCGATGCAGCGCACTATATATATACATATTAACCGATTATTATGCTAAACGGTTGGCTTATTAGCATCAGTGAGAAAATCATCTCTCATTTTATCGTATTTGTTATATTTCAGATGATGAAACACGTGCAGCTTTCGCCCTTTCGAAATCGAGCCGATACCGTATCGTTGAGTTCGACCACTTCTTATGGAAGTCTCAGTCCCGAACCTTTAGGAAGTCGATCATCAAGCTACTCCTCGTTGAGCGAATCAAATAATCTACAGGTAAATGTCTTCTTGTTATTTTTTTTGTGTTTTAACTATCCGCTACGCATTTTTTCATTCCTCTCTGAGAGGAAACCGTGCAAGTTGAGAGGAAAAAAAACGCCAAGTACCATTTAGTCGGAATGCGTACGTAGTAAGTACTAAATACTACATCCTGCAGTCGCTATGAAGTCTCGCTTACATAATAGTGAGTAATTCTGGTGCGACCTTACAAGGCCAGTGTTTCCACGGGAACTGAATCCACATTCCCACGTCGATACCATACCATTTTTTATTCTCTTTGTTATTGTTATTAGCCGTATTAACACCTGGTGGCACCATGGCGTAATGAAATGCATACACAAAATTCCGCGATCCGATTGCCCAATAATAAAAAAATGATTGTTCTAATGACACGAAAATTAGCTTTAAATTCAATGATGAAACGAAACGGCTAATTGTTAACCTGTCATGTGGCGTAACGTGTGTTTTATAATATGTATTTATATTTTCGAGAAAATTTGGGTTAATCAAATTTACACGCACGCAATGATGAACGGTAACGTACTGAATTTTATTAAAATTAATTTTATTTTAATTGTTTTACTTTAAATTATAATTACATATTTCATTTCCCAAGTAATTTTTTTAGCTAAATTGCTTCATTTTTACTGTAAACTTTTAAGCTTTTATTAATTCTGCAGATTTTTACTCTGGGACCTAGTTTGGCAATAAAACTTAATTCGTGTTGTTTGAGACATCATCAAAATTGCTTTATATACGTTTCACAATTTTATATGATGTCTATTTTTCAATAAAAGTTAATTAATTTATGTAAAACGTAGTAGATAGTAATTGATTTGGCATAATTTTATGAAAATGTGCTAAAAATTCTAATTTTCCCTTCGTTTTTTTTGCGTTGATTTCACCAAAAGGGCGTAAAGCATAAAAAAGAAGCGAAAAAGCGCAGATAAGATGAAAAAAAAACAAAAATGGGAAGGCCAAAAATCATTCAAACTATTCACGTACCTCTATCTTATATATTGTTAAATTTTAATTGAATATAGTTTATTTTATAAAAAAAAGGTTCAAGTCTGAGAAACCTTGCCCATTAGTAAAACCACAACTATTTCCCACGTTGCTTTTGAAATTACTTTATTTGTACTATATAAGTTTACTTGAGTTTTAAATTTAGCACATTTTTTTATTGAAACCTAATTTTCGAAAAGTTTAATTAATATCAGAGAGATCATCATCAAAATTACTTAATATACTAATACGTTTCGCAACTTTATGATGCCAATAATTTATTTGAAAAGGGGTTCTTTTTTATTGTTTTTTTTTCTTTTCCAATTAACTATACCTTGTACCCCAGTAAGTACAACCACAACTATTTCCCACGTTATTTTTTAAATTTCTTCGTTATACAGTAAATTTACTTGAGTTATAAATTTGCCAGATTTTTTGTAAAAATCATTTATTCTAGTAAAACTTAATTCGTATTTAAGACATCATCATCAAAATGACTTGATCTACGAATAAGTTTCACAATTTTACGACGCTCATTATCCAATAAAACGTTAATTAATTTATGAAAAAACATAATTGAATTGTCATAATAAATTACTGGATAATTAAGTCTGTCGAAAATATCTATCTAGGCATATTTCACGTCGTATCGCATATATCTATACACGTAAAAGCCCAGCACGAAACAGCGTATAAAAAACGCATTTGGACATAATTAAATTACTAGAAAAATGTCATTTAATGAAATATTTAACTGTAAAATTACGTAATGGAGAACTTCCAACTTGGTATTTAATGCTGCTGCTGCGATACGATAAATATGGGTTTATGCTAAGGTCGCTTTTATACGATTTTTGTGAAAAATTCCCACCGGTTACGCACCACCATTCAGCCTTGCATAAGACTTAATTTTAATTGTTCACTATTATTACATATATGGTCTTGTACATACATAAAGAATCAACAATCAACAACAATGTGACATTAGAACAAAAGAGAAATTTTATTTGTTATAAATTGGTTAATCAAAAACTGCAGGCGAACAAAAAATGAAAGTAATATTTGTTGTGATGAGATTTTCGCCGCAAATACAATCAACGAACAAATTATGAGAGATTTTATTAATAAATTGACGATGAGATTTTTTTTATTGTATCTATTTAATAAATACACAATAAAGATTGCGTTAGAAAATGAAGTTTTATAAACTGCATCAAATTAGAAAATATACTTATTGAAATAATGGGATAAAACAAAGCAATATGATTAAAATTTGTGCAAACGTTTTCTTTGTTATAAGTAAGTATATTTACACAAAAGTGATTGTGAAGTTTACAATCAACACGCCAGATGGACAACAGTGTGTTGGTAAAAACTTTCAGCACCTTAAAGGAATGTTAAAACAATGAACGATTTTTGATTGTTAAGCTTCGAGAGCATAAATCAGTGGTTTCCAACATGTATGGTGTACTACAAGGAATTACAAGTATATAATAAGGGGGGAATTAGAAAATATTGAAATATTGAGATAAAACAAAACTATTTGATTGAAATTTGTGTAAATGTTTTCTTTGTTACAAAAGTGATTGTGAAGTATACATTCAATCGCCAGTTGGACAGCAGAGTAAAGAAATGTTAAAGGCATGAACGATTTCAAACTGTTTAAAGCTCCAAGAGCATAAACTTGTGGTTTCCAATCTGTAGGGCGCACTACCCTAACGGGACACAGGTGTATTGTAAGGGAACGTGGTACTTCAGAAAAAATACCATAAATTATGCTGCTTTAGAAATGACAACAGCAAAAATCAGATCAGAAAATTTGAAATTCTTGTTTTTTTTTTAATTTTCTTCGGTTTTTGCTGATATTTATAGTGTTTTCAGCAAATCGCCACCTTATGAGACATCCCACTTATAACAAATTCAATATTATTTAATAAAAATGTTGGAAACCACTGGTACAAACACTTTTTGATTAATTTAGCATCGACGTCGATTGTTATTACTTCATGTGATTGGAATGAAACTGAAATGTTTGCAATCTGTTGTCAAAGCGTATAAATAATTGATTAATCACCATCTCGCTGGAAAAACAAACATACATGTACACACACACACACATACAGCGCAGACCTTTCGCCAACAACATAGATATTTCTCATTGTGTGTGACGTACTTGAATTTGAGGACGTGCAGCGAATAATAGCCGTATAAAAAAAAGAAAGAAGAGGAAAAAAAGATAAAATAAAAAAAGGGATGTGCTAACCAGATGCTACTCGATACCGCATGAGAATTATATATCCACTACGTATATGCATTTGAGCGCTGCTGCTGCTGCTGCACCAGCGGTGAAGAACTTGATGGGAATCTGTGTGAGTTTATTCTTTCTCGTGTATATTGTTGCCGCCGCGCTGCGATGGTTCCTTCTTATTCTCTCGAGCCTTGTAGGCGTGCAATAATAAAATCTCGTTTTCTCGGAAGGTGACAATGATGCACTATCATGCGGCCGTCCAAACAATGACGCTTTGTAAACAAACATCTGATTTGGAGAACGAAGACAATTATTTTAATTAAAACCACAATTAGTATTATAAAAATTGATTCAGTTATAATAGTTGTGTAATTAATTTTACTTTCAAATTGATCTAGTTTGCCTTTTAAGGTGTCATATTTTTAATTTATTGATAAAATATGTAAAATTATTTAAAAAAAGTGTCGCCCAACGTGGGGCTCGAACCCACGACCCTGAGATTAAGAGTCTCATGCTCTACCGACTGAGCTAGCCGGGCTTGTTGAAGCTCGCAATATTTTCAGCAACAATCAATTTATTTCATATGTTTTAAATAATTTATCTAAATGTTTATTGTTTATTTTAACGAAATTCAATATTATTAATCTTTTTTATAAAATATCTCCGTTATTATAACATAGCAGTTCTTCTCATATTGTCGATTTTAAAAATTTTGTCCGAAAAAATTTCCTTCTCGCAAATTAAAATCCTCAATGTATACTAACATTTATTATAATTAAGCAACATCAGATACGTCTTAGTGTTTTTATAAATAATTTAATTCGTCATGGCAACTTGACCATCATCTTGTAAAAATGTAATTTTGCCAAGTTTCTCCTTTATTATTTTTAGAAGGAAATGATGCAATAAAATAGATATATATGAAAAATTAGGACCACTTACGCAAAATTACATAATAAAAAAGCAATCTAACAAAATATACATCATTTCAGATTAATAAGTTTTCGCCAATTTGGCAACGATTCATTCAATTTTCATTAATTAGCTAGAAATTTCACTTTTTATGGGAGGAAATGTGGCAATATATAAAAAAACTTTCCAAAAATTCTCTGCCTTAAAAATTCAAATTTGCAATAATTTGTTATTGAAGAGATTTTCTCACATATTCATTCCTTGATTCATTCACATATACCTATAGTCTTTTTTATGTAACAGCGCAATATATCTATAGAAAAAAATTGCATTGATGTTGGTGATGATTATGATGATGGTGGCGTTGAACAAACGAGGAATTTCGCTTTCACCTCGGCCAATTTATTATAATCATTTTTCCTATCCGCACGATGATATATTCCACCCAATTGTCAATTGTTTCATTTCCACCAGCGATTTATTTATATTTTGTTCAATGCAAATGTGCGAAATGGAAAATATGCGTTCGGATATCTATATGATTTACTACACCATGCTGTGAACTCGGATATGGTATAGTGTTTTTTTCTTCTTCTTCCATCGCGCATAATTTATTTGAAACGGCATTTTTGGTGACGTTTTTATTAGCGCTTGTGTTGTTATATTATCGAAATATTTATGCGCGTTTCGATATATTGAAATTAATTATTTATGAGTTATTTCTACCATTTCATTGATTGAATTTTTAATATTTTGTTCAGACTAGTAATAATATTGTCAGTGATAAATCATTACACGGAAATATGCTCATAATATTTAATTTAATTTTGTATAAATTAAAATGTTTGGTCTGAATTTTAAGTCGCAGTTAAAAAGTGATAATTGTTCTCTGTTGTAATTAAAAAAACAAAACGAAAAAACAATTAAATATTTAATATAAATTTGCATATTTATAGGAATATCTGCAGTTTTAATTATGTAGAGAAGAAATTGAATAATATTCGGAAGTTACTACAAAAAAACAATAAAATGTTCAAATATTTTTTACAAATTATACATATTTTATCAAAAATTCGTTTATAATTAATGTTCAAAGTTTGTTTAAAGTTCTAAAAACAAGCAATTTTCACTATTTTCAGTTTTTAATTGAAATACTTCAATTATATCAAGAAAACTCAACAAAAAAAGAATCAAATATTTAAGAATTTTTAATGAATTCATGGTTTTTATCAAAAAATTGATTATAATTAAGGCTCTAAATTTGTGTAAAGCATTAAAAACAAATTCTCAACAAAAATCAATCACATTCTCTAATATTTTTAATAAATTAATCATTTTTATCATTTTATAATTAAAATATTATAATCAGTAACACAAATAATGTTTGATTTAAAAGAAATATTTAAATGTTGGGACAAGAAATCAGTTCTTTAAATATTTTATAATAAATTTATTTAAAGTGTTGAAAATATGTAACATTTTATCACTCTTTAATTTTTAATTAAATTATAATTACACATATAAAAAACATCACATTTAGATAACTTATACCAAACCGGAATTGCAAAAAACAAACATCTAATTGATAAAATATTGTTGGAGTCATCAAAAAAATAGAAATTATGTTTAATTTTGTCATCACTTGCTGATTTGTACATAAAAAAAATCAAACAACAGAGAGGAACATCGCATTTAATTAACTGAATGAACCCCAATTAAAAAATCATTAAATTGCTGCCATCAAGCGATTAAACGCGCTGTCCTTTCTTCAATGATTAACTTTATTTGTTTGATACAATCGAACCAGCTATAAAAATGTTGCGTTCAAGTAACACACGATTAATTTCTTTATTCCGACAAGTAAATTGCACCGCGCGGATAATTAATTTAAAATAAACCGTAAGTACGTTTTCCCCCCCGATTTTTTAAGTGGCACGATTTTCTCGCACATCTTGTCGCACAAATTGCGCGCCGTTTCGATTAACTCATTACTGCCTAGCGTTCGTTTTTGTGAGTGATAGCCCACTTTTACTCCAATTTCATCATCGCAAGGAAGTTTTTTGTTAATAAGTATAAGAAAGCAGCAGCAACAGCGAACGTTAATTGGCGCTGTATATCAATTGTGCGGCCGTCACTCGATGCGTAGCATCTATTTCCTGTCCGCATCTTTTGTGCGGCAACAAAATGTTGTGATTATTCATTCTCGATGACCAACATATTGATGGTTTTTGGTATTTCGGAAAAGTATCACTTCACACGATGGGCTGGCTGGCTAAGCGTTTTCGACTTTTGCATTGATGGCTTTGAAAGGTCGTGTTGTTTGGCAGCGGAAGTCCCATGGTTTGGCTATTCACTCACAGCATGGTCACTTCGCCTATAAAACATGTAACTTGGAACTTTGAACTAATTTATTGGTTGTTAATAATAGGGATGAGCATATTTGGTGTCAAAGACGATATGTATAGGCTGGCCCATATTTTCACACTCAAGAAATCAAAGTTGCTCTATTATATATATAAAAAGGAACAATAATCGAAAGAATTTGAGTTTGATGACATTTTAGTGATTAGTAATAAAATATTAGATTATTTGTGTTTGTTCAAATAAATTTTTAATCTATACAGTCGTAACGACGACCTTATAAACCTCAAACTGTTGAAAAAATATTTTATAACAGTTTTTGTTCAAAAAAATGTCTAACAATCCAAAAAGTTAATCAAGACTAAACTTCTTACAAAAATCAACTTATATTTAAAAAGTTATTAAAATTATGCATATTATGTAAATTTAATTAAAATATTAAGTGTTTTCGTGCTGTGGACTAACACTTTTTGCACTAAATG
>JARJDW010019184.1:0-17754 GCA_030264715.1 Adinopsis sp. GC000173 | reverse complement strand
TTTTCGCACATTTTCTATAAAAAAATTAAACTTTTTATTTAATTTCGGTCAAATAGAAAATAATCTTGTTATCGTAGTATTTATTGGTTCACTTTTAAAATCTATCCATTTAAATCACCCTGTAGCAAACCGATTCAATAAATTTTGCAAAGTAATCATATTTTTTATAGAATTTTAATCATACAAAATATTCCTTAGTGGTGTGCATAGTTTTGCGCAAACGTGCGATCCAAGCAATATTCGACGAAGGAAGGAAAATGGTTGTTGTTTGTTGTTGTTGGCGAGGAGAATTTCGGTTGCATCAATCAACGTCACGGCGAGCGCGTTACATTTTTCCCCCCAAACCTAACCTCAAAAAAAAAACGAGGAACGAGCAGTAACGTAATAAAAACAGCGTCTGTGCATTCGATAAATAATAAAATGTTAATAAATTGTTGCAGGCATTGCATAGATAAGATGATGGAATGGAGGCAAAATAATTTTTTTTGCTGAATGTATGTATGTACTGTATATATATATATTGAATGTGTATCGAAATTGCATTAGATTGTGAACGCGCGGCCGCCCTCCATAAATTTCCAGCCCGAGACGCGTCGCTGTATTATAATAAATTCAATCTGCATTTTGCAAGTTTGCGAGTGTTAACAACATACATAACAATCGCACACACAAATAAAATTGATGGAAGGATAGAACGAAATACAGGATGAATGAAAACTGTACAGTATGTTAAGTTATGTTAACAGTTCATAATGCTCGTAATTTTCTGTATTGTTTCGGCAATTAGGGGCAGCGTCCCTGCTTTTTGTACCCTCTACACATATCTTTATTAATAAAACAAAGATTTTAATTCAAAACTTGAATAAACCATTTAAAAATAACAAATTGTTTATTATTGTATAATATTGTATCAAAAAACATATCACAAAATTTTGACATCAATTGCCTGGACATTTTGAAAAAGTTAACAATTTTTATAGAACTAATAAAAACTTTATAATTTTATTTAGTTCATCTCGTATCTTATATACATCTGGATGTACACGGCAGCGAAAATCGCCGTTTAGCTAATGGAATGTTACATCTCTATTTATATCAATTTTTAAGTTAAGTAGCACTATATGCATTTGTACATTCATAACGCAATTATTTCGTAAATCAAAAGTTGTGTATACGAATCCAACCGAAAAACTTTACTACAATATATATAAGTATATGCCAATTTTAATAAAACTGCATTGAAAAGTAAAAAGAATCAGCGATTTCAAATGATGGTGTGTTGTTTCAATAATAATTATGAATATGGGAGAAGCCAAACATGTCTAACTCCCAATACTTGCTATATTCTCTATGTACCTTGCATTAAGATGCAAATAGTGAATTGAAGCTAACTTGGGTCAGATGCTGGCCACTGTCTGAAGCATCAAACCATTTAGTAAGAACGAATGTTTATAATAATCTGGTTGTCTTCGACGTCCTGTATATTTTTATCTTTATTATTATATGTAGGTATAGTATAAAAATGACTAGAAATCAATTTTGTTATTGCGGGAATGAAAGTAAAATAACCCAAGTATTGGATTGTTCGGACGTTTCAAATGTTAATGTATAGTTGAATTCGATAAACTTAACCTCTCAGCAATCTCACGAGTTGTTATTCGGCCGTTTTGCATCTATCAATGTCTATATTTTGTCTACATCGACTCCAACGGGCCTTCCAGAACGTGGTGCATCTTTAACATCGAAATTACCGGAACAAAATTTTGCAAACCAATTTTGACATCGTCGTTCGGTCAATACATCTTCTCCATACACATCACATAATTTTCGTCTCGCTTGAACTGTATTTTTACCATTTCGATAATAAAAAAGTAAAACATGTCGAAAATGCTGGTTTCCATCTTCCATCTGTACTAGGGCACCAAACACAAACTATTTCACAGAGTCAAACAAAATTTTCAACCAACAAGTCTTACCACATCAACTATCAAAATATATGTAAATATAATAATTATGCAGAATAAATGTGAAATTGACTGTGAAAACATACACTTGAGTCATCAGTTAGGAAAAAAACGAAATTACTTTCCGAACAATCCGATATATTTTTTAGCATACATCTTTGTCAAAAAACACATTATTTTGTATCGCAAATGCAATCAAAGGTCAATATACCAATTTGCAGTTTTGCACACCTAGATAGTGTGAAATATTAGGCTGCTTTTGCTTACATACCTCTAATCTCTATATACCAACAACAATATGTGTTTGGATTTGTTTATCATTTTGCTGTATAAAGAATTTGGTTTCGATAAATACCTATGCGCAAAATAGGATAACATCTTAACATTTTTGCTATTGTGTGACTAGAGGTACGTAACCAGCAAGCAAGTTCATTGTTAAATTAGATTATTTTTCTTGGAACAGAATATGTTACGCAAAGCAAGCGCACAAATTCATTTTGAAAGAAAATCATCTACTTTTAGAAATTCTGCCACATGCGTTGTTATATTTATGTGGTGTAGAGTGCCGAAAGTGCAGAAGGATACTTGATAAGGTAGATCGCCCTCTTTAAATATTTTTTACAAGGTGTGATTTTTCACGATTTAAATGTAATTTGAGATTATTGAGTTGAAAATCTGAAAACTCAAAAAATACCACAATTTAAAAATAAAGTCAAATTGCATTCGTACGTTAAATTTCTCAATTCTCAGATATAGAAGAAAACAGCTTACATTTTTGTAAAGAATATAAAATTTAGGTCTTCCTTCAACCAATGTTAAAGTCTATTTTATCGACTCAAACTAAGCGGATGAAATATTACTTTAGCTGCAAGGATAATCTCGAGAATTGATAAAGCATTTTATTATTTCAGTAATTCATAAACGACTCGATCGCAACTTGGAAATGCATTAACAAACCATAAAACGCAAACATATTCCCCATATTAAAAGCAATAATTATAATGGATTTTTTTTCAAATAATCCTTATTCTTCTAAGCGTATTCTATACTGAACACAAACTCGCGGATAAAGAAATGCAATATTTCAACCACACGGATAGATAAAGTAACACTTACATATGTATGTATATACATAAATGATAGTTTTGTTTCATTATTTTTATAAACAATTCCATAACAACTACGAACTACTAAGTAGTGCATAAACAAACCATAGAAACCCAAACAAAACATCGTTATGGCACTTTGTTTAATGTTTTAATTCGTACTGCTATTTTCTAACATTCCTTTCATTTTTGTTGCTTTCGAAAAAACAACTCCAAAAATATTATAGAGATGATAAATAATAAAGCATAACTGGATTGTATTAGTTATACAGGGTGTATAATATATATTTTGAGAACGGCTAGAGTAGGTAGTAAGCGGGTCATTATTACACACAGTAATGCATAAACAACCCTTAGAAACCCAAACAAAACATCGTTATGGCAATTTGTTTAATGTTTTAATTCGTACTACTATTTTCTAACATTCCTTTCGTTTTTGTTGTTTTGGGAACAAATAAACTCGAAAAATATTATAGAAATGATAAATAATAAAGCATAACTGGATTGTATTAATTATACAGGGTGTATAATATGTATTTTAAGAACTTCTAGAGTAGGTCGCAGTAAGAATCATTAATACACACGCAACTCTAAGTGTAAATCTATTATATATATGTGGGTGTTATGTTTCGCGAAACACCAAGGTATCTTTGAAAATGTTTGTCAAACTTTGTTGCGTAGATGTTTAAACCAAGTGATACCATTTCGTACATCTCTTATGATGCTTGTAAATTATATTCTGTACGCTGTAAAACGCAATAAGTGTTGTATGTAACAGTTTTGTTACTATTTCCAGATTATAAATAAGTAAACTCAATAATAAAAAAATGTCTTTTTCATAATTATAATTATTATATTCTATATATAATTATAATTATTGTTTCTATCAATGTTCCTATCTTCCCTTAAAGTTCGTAGTTTCGAAGGTTTAGGATACCCTGTAAAATTCTTTTCAAGACTATATTCGATAAGAAGAGACGATCATTTAAGACATTTTCGGAAGTTCTGCACAACGGTCTTGGTCACTTTTAGCACATACCGAAAAGCTTTCTGTATACTAGAGATGTCAAGAAGTTGTAGGAAATTTTGCATGCCGCTTTAAAATTGCGTCTTTACAAAAAAATAGTGTATACGTTGAATTTTTTTGGAACAGGTTCATATTGCAGCTGTTCTTCTGCAGTTTGCCATATGTTTTGTGATTTAATAGCGAACAGACAAAAATCAACGTTATTTTGCTTAAAGAAACAATGTTAAATACTGAAACCCTTTTTATACATAAACTTTTTATCAGACATTCATAACTTGAAAAGTAATTAAAACAATATTACTTTGTATATTATCAAAAAAGTAAGCATATACATATAGTGGCGTTCAAAGTGAGCTAACACTTTCATTTTAAATAAAATAGGCAATCTATTTTGGATTAGTCGAACAAAGAACTTTGACCATGGAAACGAGCATATATTTGTTAAGCCACGTTCAAAATAAACTCATTTCTCATTCATTTTGCAATAAAAATGTAGATATTAGAAATACATCGTTAAATTTGCATTTTGACAAAAAAAGTTAAAAATATTAAATATTTCCTAATTAGTTTTTCTGAATATAAATTGTATAATAATTGTATTGCTTCTCCCAAGGTAGTCTTTGTTTCAAATAACCTCGATGTGATCAATACGCAAAAATGTATTTTATTGTAAAAATAAAATGATAGGTCATTATAGGACGCAATTTAAATTGGCATATTGTTCATTTTCGTTTAATATCGGGTTGGCACCTAGTTAATTGCTGATTTCAGTTATAAATGCTTTTCACTCCCATTTTTAGGATGTCCGTAAATGTTATGATCTTCTTCTTATATATGTATCTTAGCTGTCATTATAAGATAGCTTCATAAGTTCATTGTGTAGATATTTTCTCAAGGTGTTTTTTTACCTCTACATTAATATGGAGTGCAAAAATGAATATTTTCGCCATATTTTGCTTTATGATTTCTGTGAAGGAAACACCGCAGTGCAAGACGTCCAAAAATCACGTAACCTGTATGGTGATGAAGCCCTTAAAGAAAGGCAATGCCGAAATTGGTTTGAAAAATTCCGTTCTGAAGATTTTTCTCTTAAAGATGACTAACGTTAAGGTCGACCAGTTGAGTTTAATGAGGACGAAATCAACACCATCATCAAAAAAAAGTCAAAAATTTTTTTTTCCATTGAAAAAACTCTATTTACAATAATTGAACAAATCAGCAATTATATTTAGTTGCCAACCTAATATGTACATGTATTTTAATTGGTATTTAAACCCAATAAATATAATCAAGAAATGTACGTTAAATTTTGCTGCGTTTGATAAGAAAATGATGTGACAAACGCGAGTTAATATGTTAGTGTCAACGGTGCAAATTCCTCCTGTTTCGAAAGAACGTGTTTATGCCAATAAGCCCCCACTGTAATATTCAGCAAGTTGAGGGAAACGGTTATGTAGACGTTAATGGCTATAGACTGCATTAACTAGTCTAATATTTTAATCAGATTTGTGAGCCAGCAAACGATACGTTTGTACAATACTGCTCCCATTGTACACAAAAAGATCAATTATTGTATCGTAAAATTATTTAGATTGTTAAGCAAGCGTACAACACTACACACAGGATGTACGAAAATGATTATTTTTATGTTCGTAATGGAGTTGTAGATAACATTCGCAGTTCGTAATGCGATCCAATCGAGCTTGTAAAAATCGTCGTCAAGATAGCATTGCCGAAAGTAATTAGAACCTGCTGCTCTTTACTGGAATGATTTTAAGATTTTTTTTAGTTGAATGAGCTCGAGAGCTGAAGTTGTATTTTTATTATACCTTTGCGACTGGTAACATCATCTCAACAATACAAATAATTTTTTACTCTTGATAGACTTCGACCATTTGATCAGTAACAAAAGAATCGATCAAGATGATTAAAACAATTCATTTTTGTAGCAAAAACATTGCAATTTGGTTTAAACAAAATGCGTTTAAAACATTATCCCCTTCAGACAAGGCATTTAAATTTTGTTATATATATTTTATTAATTAATACTTTCTATGTCCAGGAATAAATGTCTCGCGTTTTTATTATACCTTTGCAATTGTAATATCATCTCAACAATATAAATAATTTTTTAGTCCTGATATACTTCGACCATTTCGTCAGTAACAAAAGAATCGATCAAGATGATTAAAACAATTAGTTTTTGTAGAAAAATGACAAGTTGCAATTTGCTCTTAACAAAATGCGCTTAAAACATTATCCCCTCCAGACAAGGCATTTAAATGTTGTTATATATTTTATTAATTAATACTTTTTAGGTCCAGGAATAAATGTCTCGCGTTTTTATTATACCTTTGCAATTGTAACATCATCTCAACAATATAAATAATTTGTTAGTCTTGATATACTTCGACCATTTCGTCAGCAACAAAAGAATCGATCAAGATGATTAAAACCACTGATTTTTGTAACAAAAACGACAAGTCTCAATTTGCTCCTAACAAAATGCGCTTAAAACATTATCCCCTGCAGTCAAAGCATTTAAATTTTGTTATATATTTTATTAATTAATACTTTCTATGTTCAAGAATAAATGTCTCGTTTGGGAATTTATAAAAAGCTTCCTACTCATATTCGCCGTTATACGAATCTTGTTACAGAAGTCTAAAATATAGTTATAGTAAATTTAGTTTAATTCTTATTTTAATAAGCTTAATTTATGCTTTTTATATGAAATTTGTATTTTGAATAAATTATAGATACTTTTTAAAGAGTATATAATTTAATCTGTGTGACATTCTTTGAATTTTAAAAAACTAGAAATGGTAGAATTTATTTTACTGCATGTATTGTTTTAGCATTTTACGGCGGCTCGCTCAGCATTAATTTAAATGGAACGCACAGTATATTTTTTACATGTTCGAATAGACTATAAAGTTCAATGATAAGAAATAAATTTTAACAACTTTTCCTTTTACAGAAATTGATAAAGTAAATATTTCTCTACGTTCTATGAAAAATGTACACACAAAAACTATATGCACGTTCCATTAAAATTAAGCCATTTACTATCAAATCCTAAAAAAACTAAGTCGTTGCAAAAAATACTTAATTTAATGGATTATTCGAGTAACTTTAATAATAAAAATCAGTTAAGAGATGGCCGAGTAAATTTAGGCGTATGAATAATTAATATAATGCCATTCAATGTAGGTATACATAAAACGTATACGAGCATAAAAATTTTACAAGTACGAGTAAATAGTAAAACGTAGTAACTAGTCTAAATAGTTGCATTGCTACAAAAATTAGATTATAAATTTGTACTTGATCATTTGATAAATTAAATTCATAAGTTTGGTAATTATTTCTATAATTAATTGATTTAATTGACCTTCACCCTCTTTGAGCTATATTTAATAGACTGGAAATTATATTATTCCAATAAAAATAGGATAAGCAAGTGAATAATTAATAAAATGACATTTATTCTGTATATAGAATCTGAACTATTTAAATTTGCAATATGTGACTAAACAATTGCAACTATTCTCGTTCGTACACGTTTACATTATGAAAGACCCAATTCATATTGACAAAAAATATAGAAATACGGAAAATTCCAATAAATGAAAGAGCAATTCTATAGAAGCACACTTCAGTTTTGCCACTTATTCTTACTTACTTAAATGGAATACCTATGAATGGCTAAAAATACAAAAATTCTTTTACAAATAGTTTCGAAAGCGGGTATTAGATTAAGATGCGTAAAATGTAATGTAGTTTAATTTAATTTTCTTCCGTCTTGATGACTTGTAAAGTCAAAACGTATTAATAACAAATAAAATATTGTAAAAGCTACCCCAGAATGAGCAATTACAATAGGTATATTAATATTTATTAATTTTTGTATTGCAATGGGTTTAAACAAGAAAAATCCATGCAAAAGTTATTCAAAATAGTGTACCAAATTATGACATTTTCGGCAAATTCAAGTGAATGAGCATCCAGATAAAACAAGTAGCGAAAATCGATGTGATTTGCGCAGCATTACATTTTTTACATTTTTATAAATATTTCACATTGAATTGACGACTCTCGTCATATTTGACAGCTGATTTCACTGTAATTTGAAAACAGATCTCGTATTCCTGTTCTCTTCAAAAAGGTACTTTCAAAAAATAAGTTATACTGGATGTTACCGAGTTCTGAATATGAATACATACATACATTTATCGCTGCCTATATACTGTCACCTATTTGAAATTTTGATAAGATTCATCAATATCTTGTGTAGATATTGAAAGGAAATATGTAAAAGTATAAAACAATAACTTAATTTCGATACTCTTTAGAGAATATACACTCTGTCAAATAAGTATCAGGAATTCTCCAATAAAACACATAATATTTATAATTTATTCAAATGCATGATGTCGCCTTCAAAGTAAGCTCTTTTTGAAATAATATAGTTACATGAACGAATAAACCTATCGTTAAAACATTTTCTACAGCCATTTTTCCAAGACGAGTTTAATACTCGCCACGAATTCTGTTTTTCACTTTTCATTGGCTGAAAACGAGGGCTTCAAAGTATTAATTTCGGTTTAAAAGAAAGAAAAATGTCAGTCCGTGTCATATCCGATGAATACGGTGATCGTTCTATAATATTGGCTAAGTATGTAACCAGAAATTCGGTTAAAATGAGGGCTTTATGAGAGGATGCCTTATCATGGTGCAGAATCCGTGCATTCTCGCCCTATAAATTTGCTACTTTTTGCCGAATTTGCAACTTTAAACCCCGCTTTATGCTTAAATATCATTTTTTATTTGTCGTCTGTCTTTATGTCAAAAATTTGGAATATACCATTGATGTAAACTGCATTTGAAGTCACTAACGGCAAGCTAGAACAGGGCAATTCTTCTAGCACATCTTGGCGGCTTCTGAATGCATGGTACCTCGTGTTTTTGATAAAGTCGTTTTACTGTAAGTCTTATGTAACATTTATAACAATTTGGCAAATGAAATTCCATTTGCAATGTAAAATTTTAGACAATTTTATTGCACAATATTTGTATCTATGTGCTAAAATCGTGACGCACATTTGAAATCTTCGATTTAAATAAGTGCTGTAAACAAACTAATCGACATATGATGAAATTACAGGTCAGTATAGAGGATAATATTACCAATTTAGCAATAAATAACATTTTGACAATATCTTAAACCGGGCCTTCTAAATGATCAATTTCCAGTACATATTTGATAGAGTGTATGTTAGTAACTGTAATAAATAATTACTCTAAGAAATTTTTTATTAATGTTTCTGTGAGTATTAAACAGAGAATTATTATAACTAATTAGGATGTTTCTATAGTTAGTACGTATGTACTTACATATGACGTTTTCATACAAACTGACAGCTTTAAATAAAATTACATTTATTTAATTCGTTGCTGAGGTTTATTCTTTATTGGCAGGTGGCAGCTAATTTTTATTGATTATAGCATTGTCATCGAAATTAAATGCATACGTAAAATTTCAGTCTATTTGGTGGAGGTGTTCAAAAAGTTGATTACAAGATTTGACCTCTAACAATAATAAACATATGCGAATAAAAATATAACCTGTATTCCATTGATACGTAGTACGATGACTACGAAATTCAAAAGATCAGCCAGCTTGCTTTTACACCGCTACTCTATAAAGCGACTATGATAAGGAAAACAAAAAGCGATTTATAAAGTAAGCTTTTCGATACGACTGTCCAATAACATTGAACTCGTAAGAAAATCAGCAAACATGAGATCACCCGAGATTTTTTAAATTGACATATCTATTCATCAATATGTCCCAAGTCTGTTGCAAAAAGTAAAATATCAATTCGAGTATATGTCTAGTTATAATTTTTACTTTCCAAAATTCGGTTTATTTAAAACAAAATTAAAATCCTATTAAAATAATTAAATAAGTGTGAATGTGGTATTCGTTCTGTATATACATTTTTTAATATTATTATGTTGATGAATAATAAATGTTATAAAAATCAGTTAAAAGATTACGCGTAAAATTCAGAGAAGTAAATGAATAATTAAAAATTCAATTACCTACATATGTGTATGTGTGTAAAATATGCACGATTTAAATTTTAAACATATGACTAAATAGTAACAAAATATTTTCGTATACATTAACATTATACGAAAGCTACAATCCGTGTTAATAAAACTATAAAAGCATTACGAGAAATTTGCATAATTTAGTGTTTTATTGCTTTGCAAAATTTAATAAAAAATTAAAGAAATAACCGTAAATTAAATGTATGAATAATTAATTTGCTATGTAAATAAAATGTTCACCATTTAAATTTTAGAGTAGTGTGTAAATAGTACTATGTAGTAACAAATATTTTCGTATACGTTCCTCTATAAAGAAAGTATAAATAAACTATGTAAACATTTTCGTACAAATTTTCATTAAATTAAGTAAATTACTGCTATTTCAAAGCCATGAAAAACTAGCTAAAATTCATGTTATCTTATTCATGATGCAGGTACCTATACCAAAAGTCATTTAATAACTATACCGGAAAGTATGTATAATTAAACATTAAACATTTTATGAAAATAGACAATTAACTATACAAAATCCGGAGTCTGAATAATTAAGCGATTGTGTGTTCATACTGTATATATAAAAACTATACAAAGAATGAGTGAATAAATAGTATAATAAACATTTTCTTATGCATTCCCATTATACAATATTAAGAACATTGCTGTATTCTAAAATTATAAACTATAAATATTTACACAACTTAATGCCAAATTTCATCAAAATGGAGAGAAATGACTATGCAAATTAGATGTATGCATAATTAATTTAAATGGCGTTCAACATGTATGTATAGAATATACGTGCACTATTTCAAATTTTAAAAAGGACAACAAAAATTGTTTACACGTTCCCATTACACATTAAGAATGTGAGCAACAAAAACATTGAATATTATAAATGTTGGGAAATAAATCAAATTTTTTAAGAAAATAATTCATTTGTAAAGTCATGTGAATGAATAGTTAATTATAAACGTTAAAGAAATGAGTAGATATGAATAATTATTTTCTATAATGTTTTTTGAAGTATGCAATTTGCTATAAGTTATGATAAAATTACAATTTATACTGAAAAATATGTACAATAAGTTCAAACTCAATTCGAACACTATTCAACAAAACTAAATCTTCCTGACTATTAAAAACTTATGTATAAAATAGTGATATAATGTCATTAGGAAACAATCATATAATCATAAAGCATATAAAAACCTATAACCGCAAACAATTAAAAAAATAATGAAAAGCGGACAAAAGTCGTTCGAAAACTATAAAAATGTTAAATTTTCCCAAAATCTTTAAAAACTTTTTTAAAAAAATCTATAAATTTAACACATTTTAATGAAAAATGCCCACTAAGCTTACCAATGGAATTATAAGTTTTCTTGGAAATTAAAAAAATCGATGCTTGATTCTTACCTAAAAGAAAAAAGAAACAACGTTAGAGAATAGTTATTTATGTATCGAGGTAATAAGGTTGTAGTTTTAATGCCGAGTATGAAGAGCATGCGAGGCATTAAAATACCCTTGATGCTGAGGTACATATTAGATTTTTTCGGAAATCAATTTTTATAATGTCAGTTAGTAAATAAACTTTTCGTGTTTTTATAGGTTAGGTGACGTATTTCGTTTATTGCTTGTACTATAAGTTCAATGTCAATTCGAACGCTATTCAAACACCCTATACTATAAGCTTCGTAGAAAATACAAACTTATGCACAAATCAGTGATATAATGTCGTTCGAAAACATAATCACATAAAAACCTGTAGGGGCAAACGATTACCTCAAGAGTTAAAGAGAGGTACTTCTTAATATTTCGTATATTGTAGCAAATATCGATTTGCGTCTATAGATTGTTATGTGATTATGGTTCCTAATATCTTTAAGAAGCAAATTGATATTCTACAGTACAGGTATACCCCGGTTAACGCTGTTGGTCGGTACAGGCAACTTGAGCGTAAAGCGAAACAGCGCTAAACGGGGTATATGTTTTTGTTATAAAAATATGTATACAATATCGACGAGATGTATTTTCCTAGAGATTATTATATATTAATCTTTTGTTTACAATTTTTATATTATTCTACAAACTATCGATATTACAATGTTTAGATAATACGTTAAATTTTCGACGATAAAATACGTAAAAATGCACTAATTCTAAGAAATTTGGAAATTTTCGAAATCAAAATAAAACAGTGTTATATCGAATCAGCGTTCAGCGGGGTAGCGTTAAGCGGTGTATACCTGTATACGGAAAATATTATAAAACAACTTTTTTAACACTTGCAGTGTCGATTTCCACTTACGGTTTTCTATCTGATTATGATTCATAACATAATTAGAAACCATAATCATATTACAACCGATGGACGCAAATTCAAATTTAGCACAATATACGAAATCTTAAGAAATAGCTGTCTTTAATTCCTGAGGTAATCGTTTGCGGTTATTGATTTTTATATGGTTATGTTTTATAATAACAGTATAACAATGATTTGTGCACAAGTTTTTATTTTCTACGAAAGTATGGTTTTGTATTGTATAATAGCGTTCGAAGTGGGTTTAAATTTATTGGATTTCTATCATTTAATAACCAATTGCATAAAAATTGAAAAACATGAGTGTTTGCCCAAATCCAAATAGTTGTATAATTGTAACAAATATTTTATGCCATTTCCAATTAGAAACTATTATGAGAAATTTGCATAATTTAAGCTTCAATTTTCATAAAAATAGAAAAATTGTCGGGTAAATGCGTATGAATAGTTAATTACCATTGCGTCCACCCTGAATACATAAAACTTGCACGATTTGATTTTGAAAAGATGAATATTAACATATAAATGCGTAAATGTTCCCACGTTTCCATAATCAATTTTACAGTCACTAGAACAAAATTTTCTTTTAGCTTTAATAATTTTAAATATCGAATTATAGAGACTGTAAGCACAAACCAGGGTATAGGGCAGCAGCGGGTGCACTTTGTGTCTATCTAGTTGGCTACACATACGAAAAATATAATTTTATTCTACGCTTTTCGTCTGCATTACCCTAAAGTTGAAATTTGCTTCCGGGCGATGCTGCCATTTATATTTGGTACACTTTCGTTATATGTAGTTTTGTACTGTAGTAATCTTTATTCGCGTATTTTAAAAACTGCACGATTTTTATAGGAAATTTTAGAATTTTCAACAAGTTGAAATTAGAGCCATGCGTTTTCTGAAGTGCACTCATTTAAAAAAGTAAGTGGATCTTCGCATTTGCGCTTCTTTATTGTCGATGTTTTAGTGTATGTAGGATAAACTGCCCAGTGAATGAACACTTTGCATTTGGACTTTCGAATTTTCATACATATAATAGTTTTTCCTTTCGAGCAATATATGAATTTTTAAATTAAACATTTGTCCACAATCATCAAATATTTTGTTACAAAACATGATTTATTATACGACACATTAGATAATAGCTACTTTTATTTAAATATTTAAAGATACAGTAGACAAATAACTCAGTGAATGATATTCAAACGAATAATGGACTTTAGAAAATAAAGAAACGTTTCCAAAATATATAAATATAATGGATGGTATTAAATATTAAACTACAAGAAATATTTATAATATTATAAGTTACGACACAATAGCAAATTTTTGCAGAGTTTTAAATTTGATAATGATTTTCTTTAATGGAAATTAATTAGAAAAGAAAGAAAATTCCATTTGACGGGAAATTTAATTTTACATAGAAAACTACTCTTACGTCAATCATTTTCATTTATTTACAGGAATAAATAAATCAAAACATTAAAAAAACAACCGATTTACGTACTTAAATCCCATATAAACATGGAAATGTACAACGTTTTGCGCTGTAGCGCCCCTATTTGAAGAGATACGACTATAGTTGCTATTAAACAAATTAATTACAATCAAATTACCCATCTCTTTCGTTTATTTGAATTTTTTCGTATCTATTCAATTAAACGAGTTACCTAGCGGTAAATGAGCCACTTATGATCTATGTACAAATGAAATTTCTTAAATTTTGCGCATATAACTCAGTTATTTGAAGAAATACTACTATTGTTGCTATTAGATAAGTAAATCGCAATTAAATTTCCTACAATTTTCCTCTGTTTGAAATTTTGTGCATCGCTTCAATTAAGCGAGTATCAAGTGATTAATGAGCGAGTAGTAAATTTTCCTCTGGAAAACGGAAATAACTTATTTGGTTACCGTATAAAAATGGAATACTAATAAAGTAATTAAATGAAACTTCTTATAATTGTATAGTCGGCTCGATTTGTTTGTAAATTTGCTAACATTAGAAAATAACAGATAAGGATTAAACAACTTAGTTTTTGGCTAGTATGTAAAATTTAAAAGAAATGTAAAAATTTGATTAAATTTGATGATTTTGAACATACCGCGCGTGGGGCTGATACAATAGACGGCTACCTAGACTTTAATGAGTAAGTTTCGAAAAAGTTTGAATTGAACTGACTTTGCATATAATTTTACTAATGCCGGAGAAAATTATGTTATACTTTTACCAATTTTAACTTTTATATTTGCATAATCATTAACTATTTCTATTATTTTCCAATCAAATTTAATAACAATCGAAATTTGTACTTCGACTGTACAAAAGCAAGGATGCAATATTTACACATATGAGATCGAATCATTTTGCAATGTGCTTCAGAAATTTCATTATGTGATCAGTCGAGCTGGGAAATCCAAATTTATTATTACTAAGAGTGTCGCTGTCTGTAATTTTTCTTGGACGTTCGTCGCTAAAACATGAATCTTTTTTATCAAATCTTGTATTTCAAGAAGTGCATGAGAAAAAATTGCATCACAACAACAATTTTTAAAATGAAATAAGCGCGTAGAAGTTGCAAGGAAATATATAACTTGTTGTACCGAAATATTTTATCATTTCAGCAAATTGAAAAATTTTAAAGAATGAACAAAGTAGTAAATTTTTTTATAAATTGGGCAAAAAATAAGATTCGTTAAAATTGTTACAAAAAAAATTAATATAAATCTCAAATTATAAAAATATATCTAAACTTTGGCTATCTGTAAACTGTTATGAAAGAATGCATAATTTTAAGTGGTACTCTTAGGGCAATTTGTTTTATCAAATCTTGTATTCTAAGAAGTGCATGAGAAAAAATTGCATAGCAACAACAATTTTTAAAATAAAATAAGCGCAGAAGTTGCAAGAAAATATATAAATTGTACAAGAATATTTTGTCATTTCAGCAAATTGCAAAATTTTTCAGAATGAACAAAGTAGGTTTTTTTATAAATTGAGCAAAAAATAATATTCGTTACATTGCTACAAAAAAAAAATTAATCTCAAATTATAAAGACGCTGCTATATTTTTACTATCTGTAAACTGTTATGAGAGAATGAATAATTTAAGTACTACCAGGGCAAATTTCGTAAAAATCTGCAGACATGAATAGTTAATACGCACAATCCACCCTGTATATAAAGCGTGCCCGATTTTGATTTTAAAGAGAGGAGTAAATAGTGAGCGACATTATCATTCTGCCGCACGAAATTCCCTACCCTCTTATCCGGGCACTTGGCATCGCGTCCCCGAGGCCCTTCAATCCCAATTCGCGCATCCCACCGACCGAGCCGCCCGCACCGACCGGTAACCCCACAACGACGCAACCGAGTCGCAACGGTAGCTACGGCGGCAACAACAGCAACAACAACAATAACAACCAAACGCTGAATTATTTCCGAATCAAGGTTTTATCGTTCGACCTTTACGTATACGGCACGAAACACGAACGACATCACAGCCGACTCATCTTCGAATTACGCAGGCGGCCGATTAATAAATAAGCAATACCGATGCTCAATGGTTGTGTGGTGCGTTGCCGGCTGACTTTAATAGTCTATATACTACACGTAAATAAACCGGGCGTTTCTTATACGCCGCGAGACGATGCCTTGCTAAAATCGAATTCGGTTAAAACGAAGTATTCACTCCATAATAGACGACGAAGCTACACGCCGTCGAGAAAAACTGTATTTTATGCGCAGTCAGTATGTAATTTGGAGGCATTCCCAATAAATGAAATTTCAGAATTGAAACGAAAAAGCAATTCTACAAAATTCATACAATTTTCTTGCATTACGTCGGTTTTCCTTCCCTTAAGTTAAAGTGAACAAAACCCGGTTCAAACACCACTCCAAATTCGCGTAAAAATATTGCTTAATGCACAAATATACCGAGTGAGTTATTGAAGTTGCAGAAGTAATGCAATGGCCATTCCACAATACAATAGAAAATTCATAGATATAATTTTTTTATGTAGGTATAGCTAGAGAAATAAATATTATAAACTCGCCAAGTGCAATATACACTCACTTTTAAGTAAATAAAAATCGTATTCAAACTCNGTCCATTCCACAATGGAATAGAAAATTCATAGATATAATTTTTTTATGTAGGTATAGCTAGAGAAATAAATATTATAAACTCGCCAAGTGCAATATACACTCACTTTTAAGTAAATAAAATCGTATTCAAACTCCAAATTCGCAAAAAAGTTGCATAAAAAAGAATATTACAAACGAACAATAAACCGATTTTGTCTGAACCTATTTTTTGTGATGCGAAAATTGTTTTAAACTTCAAGAGTGAAATATGTACTGGAGCTTGAAGCAGATTAATAATGTAGGTATTGAAGCCGAAATTTACAAAAATGCACTAATATACACAGTGATTAATTGAAGTTTAATAAATACATATTCATTTATTTTTTTGTTCAAACTTATTCTGTGTAAAAAGGGAGCAACTTTTATTAAAATTGTTTTTCAATACGATTTCAATTTTGGAAACTATTTATCCAAAAATGATGAAAAAACAGTGAAATTCACTAAAATTCATCAACAAATTATGAAAAACCAGTGAAATTTAGTAAAAAAAGATGAAATTCACTAAAATTCATTGAAAAATGATGAAAAGGAGTGGATTCACTAAAATTCATGGAAAAATTATGAAAAAACAGTAAAATTCACTAAAATTCATAGAAAAATTATAAAAGAACGGTTATATTCACTAAAATTAATCAAAAAATTATGAAAAAAACAGTGAAATTTACTAAAATTCATTGAAAAATTATGAAAAGGAGTGGATTCACTAAAATTCATGGGAAAATTATGAAAAAACAGTAAAATTCACTAAAATTCAGAGAAAAATTATGAAAGAACGGTTATATTCACTAAAATTAATCGAAAAATTATGAAAAAACAGTGAAATTCGCTAAAATTCATCGAAAAATTATGAAAAAGCAGTGAAATTCAGTGAATAAACAGAAAAAAACAGTGAAATTCACTAAAATTCATAGAAAAATGATCCATTTTATAATTTACCTTAAATACCGTTTATTTCATTTTTTATTTTTAGCATTTTTGATTTTTATACATCAAAGTGAAAACCTTGATCCTCCACTAATAGAGAAAACCATTTAACTGTTGCCGTAAAAGTTTAACAATTGTTTTAA
>JARJDW010019175.1:0-46760 GCA_030264715.1 Adinopsis sp. GC000173 | reverse complement strand
GAAGAATTAATATCTTCAGCTTTAAATGTACAAAATTTATATATTTATACAATTAATAGTACAGTGGAACCTCGACATACGTCCTTAATTCGTTCCAAATGTTTGGACGTATATTGAATTGGACGAATTGGACGTATCTCAAATTGATTGCATTTTTTAATTACAACTATTTGTTTATAGATTTTATTCACATGATTGAATTATTTAAATAAGGTCGTAAGTCAAATTAAAGACGTATATCGAGGCAAATTTTTCTTCGCAAAACAGGTCGTATGTCGAATTAGACGTATATCGAATGGACGTAGGTCGAGGTTTTACTGCAAACAGTCAAAAATACTAAAGATGATATTAGGTGTATTACCTTTATTATTACATATTTTTATAATAAATTGTTGTATAACTTGTTTGATGTTTCTATATCATTTCATATTTTTATAATAATTTGATCTACATCTTGTTCGATGTTACTTATTGTAAAATTGATAAATGATATAATTTTTCAATTAATATTATTTATAAATGCACAAAAATAAATTAATTTATATATAGCTATATGAAACGTTATGGAAATATGGGCTCGCCCATATAATTACTGTCGATGTATTTACAATACGCACAACTCGCATTTTTGTTCCATTGGTTGCATAAATTGATAATCGAAAAATGTTTTATGTTGCATTAAACAATTGCATATACATATATGCGAATGCGAATGCATTAGAAGGGATGTTTTGATGTGCATGTATGTATGTATGTGTATAGTTTATTGTTTCATCCCTAAAGCATTTTCATCTATGTTACATATTGCAAAATCGGAAATTCAATAAGTAACATTATATTATTTTAAAGCATTCAGGATTTGATACAATGTCATTGTGTTCGCAATGAGAGAATGAGTAGAGTAAAAGTTACTTATAAAAAATCTAGAATCGGTTATAATCTATAAAAAATAGTGTTTTATGTCGGACGCCTTATTTGCATAACATGCATAGCGAATTAGGAAGGGTGCTGCCGCCGCGCTGCGTTTTTTTTCTCTGCGCGCAAAGAAATAATAAAACAAGGGTGGACAGTCCCTTGATAATTATGTGAGTGGAAATGATGTGAAGGAAAAACAATAAAATTTATTTTTAAAAAAGCATAATGTGCGTTCGAATGCACGCTTTTATATCCTATACACATACATACATTTTATTTACATTTTCGCATTTCAATATAAAAAAAAACATAACGCGCGTTTTGTTTGCGAATCATTGCGGTTATTATTAACAAAGATTCAATGTAAATAGAATGTTTTCAACCATCATTGCTTGTTTAAAAAATGCGACAAGTTTCAAAATAAAATGTAGGTATAGGTATACATATGTATGTGGAAAAATGTATAGTGATTTATACCTACTTACATACATATTTTATTATTCACCGCACATATTAGAAATAAAAGACTTTATCTGCTCTTTATTGTAAATAATTTTATTAAGTATTTGTATTATTTCGTTAAATGTAGGTAATAAAAATAGACAAAATATTAAAGCAATAAATTCAAAAAGAATCACAAGTAAGTCGTAAATCATTATTGTCTTTTCAAGTTTATGTAATAAACCATATTTAGTGGCGGATTTTAAATTAAGTATATTATTAAGCTTTTTTTCTTAAAAAATGAATAAATTATATTTTATAAACATATTTATGCAATAAGTTGTTGCGATATTCTCATCTAGGAATAGTATTATACTCGTCAATTGATGCGTCTAAAGATATTTAGGTACTTAAGTTCAACAAAAGGAAAATTAAATAGCTTTTTGTTATTTAAAATAATTAGACAAAAATAAAAATATTAAACCCATATAGGTAAGTACTAATGAATATTTTTTTCTATTTGTCAATTGAAGTTATAAATTGTTATCTTCACTTCTGAACTGCTGAATAGAATTTGCTTTAGAAGCTAATTCTGATCCAATAATTTAACTGTTTGTCTGAACTTAATTTCTTGAACTTTAAATTTACAAAATTTCGTTAAGACGTCGTAACCATTCAATACGACAATAATTATATTTGTCGATCTTGTAAATATCTAATAAGCACCTCTACATCATGGAAAAACTGAACCCGATAAGTAACACATACGTTGTTTCGCACCCTCTAACTCATTTTTATGTGTCCTAAGTATTGCACATATACAGTGGTGATCTTATGAATTGGAATGTTTAGGAAATTAAAAATGTTGTAGCAAAATTCTATATTGTAGACGTATTGAAGCTGATACATAACACCTATGTTGTTCCATACCCTTGTTGTCATTTTTATGTGTCAGAATAAAGAGAGTATTGTCCATAATGTAGTGATTTTAATTTAGTACTTTAGGGAATTGAAAAATTGTTTTTTTAATATTGTAACAATTTCAAAAATGCAATTAGAACGAATAATTCATGTAAATTTTATCCCAAAGTAAATCACGAGAATTTTAACATGAAATTTATAAAATGGTATATAAGAGCTTGAATCTACTCGGTAATTAAATAAACAAATTTTATGCAAATTCCTAACTTAATTGTAGCGCATGTAAGTACCTAAAAAACTCATCGAATTCAATTAGTAACTATTGAGTTGGTAACAAAGTAAATGCGTTCTTCACATGTAGCAAATGTTTTTCCATTTTTTGAATGACTTGTGTTTTTGATGAATTCGCCCTTTTAGCATTTGATATTAGTCACATGGAAGTTTCTTTTTCATTGTAACTTCTTTTAAAACTGTTTGCTTAAATCAATTCTAAAGTAGAGCGCAAAAATTAACATTTCGGCATATTTTACTATTTTATTTCCGCAAAGAAAAGAAAGCTGCTGAGGCCCATAGGGAAATATGTGAAGTTTATGGTGATGATTGTCTAACAAAACGCACGTGTCAGAATTTGTTTAAAAAAATCCATTCTGGACATTTTTTGCTGAAAGTTGAGCAAAGTCCCGATCGGCTTATTAAAGGTTTTTATGACCAAAACATAACGTTAATTGAAGAAGACCGTCATATAACTGTTCGACAGATTGCAGGTAGGTTTAATGTATCACACGCAGTGATTGAAAACCACCTAAAATGTCTTAAATTCGTTTAGAAGTCAGATATTTGAGTGCCGCTCGAGTTGAATCATACTTGAAAAACGCATTTACTTTCTTGCCAACTCAATATAAACAAATTTTATGCAAAGCCATAACTTTGCCAATATTTAAATATAGCATACCTAAAAAATTTATCGAATTCAATTAGACACTAATATCTACACAATCTCGCAATCGTAATGATTAGCGCCGCATACCACCAACAATAAATCGCCAACAACATCATCATTCAATTGTCTGTCAGAGTCGATTAAACATCAATTATCGGAGCGCGTTGATTCATTTGCTGCAAATCGGAAAAACGTTCGGCCACTGCTTTTTTTACAGCAGCAGATCCAGCGCACCAACGCAATTATCTCCACCCATCGCACTTTGACAGGCATCGCTAAGCCGAATCACAACGTAAGGTATCGATTGTTCATGACTAATTGATTGTAATGCGCGCTTTTTTCGTCGTCGTGGGTGGAGTGGAAATGCACGACGATGGGGCAACTATGTGCAAGTAAGTGTATGTATGTATACAAAATGTCGCAATGTGCGCCCGTAGGACTTTCATTTTCGTAGATATTTCCATTCCAAATTAAAAATGGAGTGTCTTCGTGTATTTAGCGTGCGTTTTATTTTCACAATGCACGAGGGTGAGGAGGCGGTGGTACGACACCCTCGCGCGCTCCCATCCTCCCCAGCTATTTTAATTATGCTCATTTCCATTTTTGCTCTGCAACGCTCTTTTTCGCAGCTTTTATCCATCATCAAATTCCAATCTTGTTAAGACTTGGAACTTGTTCTTTTTCTTTTTCCCTACAGTCCGCACTTCCTCCTCGCTCCACGCGCGCCGCTCCCTCGCACCGAAAAGAAAAAAAACTTTTACTCCGCGCCGCGCTCCTCTTTTTTTTTCTTTCATTAAAAGCTTTATTTTAATTTTTTTCTTCTTCTTTCGTTGCAAGAAGATCAAAGTACTAGAATGTCTCTTAAGTTTTAATTTAGAGGAAAATTTCTTGTGTATATGTGTTTCCTTTTCCTCCCAAACATAAACGTTCGAATCAATTTTTAATTAAAAAACAACATGCAAGAAACGCGCTTCGTATATAGTTGGCATAGAAGAGCGACGTTTTTCATTATTGATTGCGTGGCGCTCGGCGAAAAGGGTGCAAGGGGTTTGTTAGTCTACGAAATGAGAAGGGTTGAAAAAGTTGAAAGAAAAACCTTGAATTTCCACCGTTAAATAAAATATGTATTATACATTCACACAAACCAGGAGCACCACCACCACCCGGCAGAAAAGCAACGAGGCCTTCTTTCATTTCGTATTTCAATTATTTCCATCAAAAGTTTCCATAAACTTTGGAGAAGCGAAAAAAAAATAAACGCAGATACGTAATTAACATGTTCCAACATCCATCCACACACACGCGCGCAAGCTCACAGGGTTTTAAAAATCGAAACCAGTTTTTTTTATTTTTCCTAAATTTACTTTAGCATGACTAAGTGGATTTGTATATAAGCACTTTTTCTTGTCGCTTTCAGATGAATAAATGACTTTTCAAGAATCAATTTCGCAATAGGTAATATGGAACATGTTAAGTATTGTTCTTTCTGTTCCCAAATATGGATATATTTAGATAAGAATTTACTTATCGCATAAGATGGAGATATAGGTAGGTATATTTTTAATGAAGCTAATGATATTGTTAGCAGTTACGTGGTGAACCATAATGTTATAATTGTTAAATAAAATATACTCTTGGTTGAATCACAAATTAGTTTGTAGTTTAGATAGTTAATATATATTTCGACTTATTCGGTCATCATTAGAACTATTTATGATAGAACTACATTTTGACATATTAACATAAATATTATTTATTCACGATTAACTACAAACTAATTTGTGAATCAACCAAGAGTATATTTAATTTTACAATTATAGGTATATTTTTATTTGTTTATTAACAAAATTAAATCAATTTATTATAAAAATATATAGGTAATGATAAAAGTACATAATTAACATGTTCCAACATTCATCCACACAAAATCGCGCGCGCGCCCTCATGAGCCGACTCTTAAAAATCGAAACCAGTTTTTTTTATTTTTCGTAAATTTACTTTAGCATGACTAAGTGGATTTGTATATAAGCACTTTTTCTTGTCGCTTAATAAACCGTCCGGAAACAATTCAAACGCGATGCAGGTTTTTTTTGCATGTCTCGTAAATTTTTATTTCGGGTACGTATCGAGATTGAACAATATAAACAACTACAATATAAGACGCAAGACGCTGTTTGTGCTTTCCAAAATATTTTTAACTTGAAGGTTTCATTCTATACAAATTTTTGCATTGCTTAAAATTTAGTTTCGTTGTTGGATTGTAAAAATTAGATTATTTGTCTTTAGCTAAACTACTGATCATTTAAAACATAATTGAAGTGGGATTTTACAAATTGCAATCAGAATCATTTTATCGCTTAGCGAAGTCCATTTTTATTTTTCAATTAAATTTTTATGTGTCAAAAAATATAATATTTGTTGTTGACACATATACAATACGTTTCATTCAAATGTATACATAAACATAATCTATATGCTTTTTAATATTTCCTCAAGATTCTTAAACATTAAATTTTAGATTTTCTTTTAATTTTCTAAAAACCGAAACCAGCTTTTTTTATTCTTCGTAAATTTACTTTAGCATGACTAAGTGGATTTGTATATAAGCACTTTTTCTTGTCGCTTAATAAAGCGTCCGGAAACAATTCAAACGCGATGCAGGTTTTTTTGCATGTCTCGTAAATTTTTATTTCGGGTACGTATCGAGATTGAACAACGGTATAAACAACTACAATATTATTTCGTTTGTTATAAATTTCCTTCTTCATTTTTTTATTTCTGCTGGCATGGAATTGATGAAAAATAAAAGTGCGCGCTGGTCGTCGTGCTATCTGTTTAATGTAATTTGCATAGTTCGCTCTTGTCGGATTAAAATGATAAATGCACTTAAACGACCGCGTCATGTAATTATTTATTAATTAAAAGGAAATTCTGTTATTAAATGAATTTTTTTCTTGCTTGCATCCTTTATGAAATTTAATGGTCTTTCACAATTATGATGAAGATAAGTTTTTTTCGCTTCACATTAACTGAACGTTATTGTTGTTTTTTCAGGTTATTTAGATCAAACTGATCAGATGTTTACCTGATAAATGCATTATTAATACAGACGCCCGCTAATTATTTGAAATTTGCGTGCGTAAATTAGAAATAGTAGTGGTAATCAACATTTAGTTGATAAATTAAAATAAGAAAATTAGAACGATTAGAATTTAGTTAAATTAAGAGGGTGTAAAGTGCTTTTTGATGTTCTTAATGCTCTGATTATTTTTGCAATGTCTATAAAAACTAGGAAGAATAAAAATTACCTGTACTGCATGTTTAATCTCATTTTAGTTAAATAAATGACTTTTGAAGAATCAATTTTATAATAGGTAATATCGAATATGTAGGTACTTAATGTTATTATTTAGATAAGAATTTACTTATTACATAAAGTGGAGAAATAGTACATACTGCTAACTTTTTAATTTTAATTTAGTTCTTCAGAAAATAATTTTGAGTTATATCAATGTTTAGGTACAATAGGTATATTCTATTTTATATTTACATTTAACTAGATATAAACTTTTAATATTTATAATAAAAAAATAAACGTAAGTAAATCAAACTAAGCGAAGTTTTTAAATTTAGGTAAGGTATAAAGATTTGTGCATTATAAAATATTCGTATTATAGAGTTAGTACTAAATTAATATTTGCTTAAATTTGCATATCTTTGTTTTAATTCATTTATGAAGTTTATTCAAAGTTCTTCTATATGCATATTAAGTTTTTTGATTTTAAACATAGTAAGAATTTATCTAAGTTGAAACATAAATAGTGCCTACCTACCGAACTATGCATTTATAAATTTAAACATTACAATGTGTTAATAAGTAAATAAATATAGTTAAATAAAGTTGTGTTACTTAATTACACAAAAGTTCTATTACGCAGTCAAAATCTTAGAAGTATGATAAAAACAACTACATAGACTTTAAAATCTCCCTGTACTTTAGCACATTGAAAAATGATGCGATGCAATTCTTGCAAAACAACTTGTTTGTAGGGACATGAACGTCTCACACTGATTTAAAAAACAAAAAGATGGTAAAAATAGGCAGAAATGCATTTAATTTACAAAGTTTGTGAATAAAAGTTCCATCTGAGATTACAAATATAATTTCAAAACTGAAAATAGGTATATGTATTTTTTGGACGCCAATTTATAATTAAAAGCAAATTTGTATAAAGAGATGCCATTGCAAAAATTATTATTGATGCGAAGCAATTCTTATCAAAACAACTTGTTTGTAGGGAGCTGAACGTGTCACGCTTATTTAAAAACAGAAAAATGCAAAAAATGGGCAGAAATGCATTCGATTTATGAAGTTTGTGAATAAAATTTCCATCTGAGGAAACAAATGTAATTTTAATTCTAAAAAATATGTACCACTTTATAAATAAACGTAAATCTGTATAAAGAAATGTCATTGAAAAAAATTTATATGATTGATGCGAAGCAATTCTTATTAAACTAGCTAGTTTGTAGGGATCTGAATAAGTGACGCTGCTTTAAAAAACAACAAGACGCCAAAAATGGACGGAAATGCTTTCGATTACCAAAGTTTGTGCATAAAAGTTCTATCTGAGATTACGAATGTATTACAACTGTGAAAAAACATTTTTCTGGCATCAATTTAAAATTAAACGTAAATGTGTACATACAATTTTTAATTTCAAGCACACTTGAAATTTTTAGAAACAATGATTTAGAAACAGCCAGAGTGTTCATAATGAAAAATCTACAAAGACTACGCGAATAAAGAAAGCATTTTTCTTTTAGAATAATAGGCATTTTACAAAAAAACATTTCAGCAAATCATTATTCAAAAATGGCTTTTTACTCAACAACACAAAAGTGTTGTTAAACTAAACAATAATAATGATTATCCCGTGTGCAAATCATAAACATTATTTACGTAATGCATATTGAAATGATGCTTTCAACGAGTGTATTTTTAAAAATTAAACATTTCCCAAACACAAACATCAACATTTTATACAAACAGCGCCATGTGTGTGTAATTAAACAATAAACATAAAATAGCTGATGAAAACAAATATTATCTATAATTTTTGAAAAACGAAAATTTTATGTGGATCAGTATTTAAACATCCAAACAGTGGCCTGGTAATGAACATTCAAACGATTTTGATTTCAATTTATAAAATTCTAGTATATTTACGTATTTATTTTTATTATTTATTAATTTAATGTTTAAGAATCTTGAGGAGGTACTAAAAATTCATCGAAAAATGATGAAAATTAATTGAAAAACAGTAAAATTCAGTAAAATTCATAAAAAAATGATGAAAAAACAGAAAGATTCAGTAAAACTTCGAAAAATTTTGAAAAACCAGAGAAATTCAGAGAAATTCATCGAGAAATGATAAAAAAACAGTAAAATTCAGTAAATAAACAGTAAAAAAAAGTAAAGTTCATCAAAAAATGATGAAAAAAACAGAGAAATTCAGTGAAATTTATTGAAAAATTATGAAAAAACCGTGAAATTCATCAAAAAAAGATGAGAAAAGAGTGAAATATGTAATAACAATAAATAGTATAATTTTTGAAAACAGACAATTTAATTGAAAATCAAAAAATATGCGGAGGTGAACGTTAAAATGATTCTCATTTCAATTTCAAAAATCTCTCTAAAATTATGTTTTAAATTATCAGTAATTTGATGAAAGAAAATAAATCAGATTTTTACAAACGAACAACGAAACTAGATTTTCAGCAATCTAAAAATTTGTTCAAGATGAAAATATTTTGGAAAGCGCAAACAGTGCCTTTCGTAGAGTAATTGATTTAATTAAACTAATTGCAATAAGTAAATATAGCGAATATACCCTACGTAGCGTGAAAAGAAAATGGAAGTCGAAAAAGCGTGTGTTGTTTCGACATTTTGTAAATATTTATTGTGGATTTAGAGCACGCCGCGCCGCGCCGTTCCCTCGTCGCTCTTCTTACGCATCAATAATTTCCACCCACGAAAAAGCACCAACAATACATCGTACATGCATTATAATTAAGTGTTTGTGCAACGAGTCATAAAACTTATCACTTCATTATCACATTGTGCATTTACCTACCAATAATGTATAATATAATATAAACATGATGAACCAATCATTTTAATAATTAATAGTATTAAATATACAAACTCATGACATGAATAACAACATTAATCGATGATAAAAAAGTTTAATAATAATTTTACACCTTGCCCACCTTTTAATACATGCAAAATGATAGGCGCGCAGCTGGCCGCACCGAACGTATTTGGACATCGTTGACGATTATTAATTTATTAATTGTCCCATTAAATGTTACAGCTTTGACATTTATCCTAAAATATTTACCTATATGCTAACGATTCGTATCAAAATATTTTCGAGCGCGTTGCGTTGCGTTGCGCGCATAATTTTTAATTGAATTTTTTCGTCAAAGCGCGCCTGTTTATATAAAAAGATTAATTAATATTTATGTTAGAAAATGTCTCCAAGCAAATGGATGTTATTGCTTGCTCGCTGGCATTTTTTTATGGAATAAAAAGCGAATTAATTAAATTTTCTTTATAAAAGCCAAATTGGTGCCAAATACGTGTATGTGTGTGCTTTTTAGATTTTTTTCAATGTTGTTGTTGTTGCTGTTGCTGTTACGCTGACATGCTTTTGTTTTACGTATATTTCACTTAGTAAATAATGAATTTGGTTGCTGCTATTAAATTTTTAATGCACGCCCTCTAATTCAATTTTCATTTTAAAAATAATAGCATTTTGGTTGTTGTCTCCATCTCAAAAGCAGCAACATCCCTCTTTGTGATTATTATTGTGAACATTGTCTGCGAGATATAGAATTGTAAAGTTTTCTAATTTATTGAGTAAATATTTATCGATTAATCTTGTAAAAATAAATATTTGATGCTCTTAATGGTAAGGTAAATTAGGTTGCCGCTTTAATTAGAAAATTGCGAAATCAAATAATAAAATATCTATTTTGTACAAACAAATGTTTTTATTTTAATTTTAATTAGTATTAAAATGTTACAGCAATAGGTTATTTACAGACTTTAGAAACTTCAATCAAAGCAAAAGTAAATAATAAAGTTTCATTTTTAATTTTGCACAAATTCAATTCGACGTGTCTGGTTTTTATAAAAATATTAATATATATCAAGTAAAAATAAAAATAAATTGATAATAAGATGAGTAAGTATTAGTTTACATTTTTTTTTATTAATTTTGTCATTTATAGGTAGTTGATCAAAGAATTATAATAGAAATGAACAAAAAACATTTCTATCTTTTCAGTATAAATTCAATCCAGACGCGTATGGTTTTAATATAAAATATGCTATTGTATAATGTAAAATAAAAATAAACATAAGTTGATAATTAGGTACCTAAGTAAGTGTTAGGTACTTTAATATTTTTTCACTTTGGATAAAGAAAAAAGATATTGATTTGCATTATAGTCTTTTTAAGTAAGTAGTTCATAATAAAAACAAAAATCTACTTTTCTGACCTTTCAATCCGCAACAAATCGAATATATAAATAATAATAATTTATATATAATATATAAAGTTTTGAATATTCACATATTTGTTTGGACATGGCATGAACAACTTTTTCTTTGATTTATTGTTAACTAAGCTATACATTGAGAGTTATCACATGCGGATTATTTTAAACATAAATAAAACATTTCGCAAAAGATACATAACGAGCGTTTATATTTATAATTTGCTGCATTTAATCAACATTCGCTGATTTTAAAACATTGTAATGAAATAAAACCACGTCATTTTTATTATTTTTCCTGTACTACGTTAATTAAGAAAAATTCTGATGTGGATTCACTCTAAATTTGTAGTGTGTTTAAAAAATACTACGCTTATGTTCGTTGATATTAAAACATTGCAAAGGATTAAAAGTACAGCAATTTTTTTAAAAATTTTAATTAAGAAAGATTATAATGCGGAATTTTACTCCATATTTGTAGTGTATTTAAAACATTAAAATAAGTTAAAAGCACATTTTTGCAAATGGATGCAAGGAGAAACTATTTTACTTAGCAATGTTTACGCAATTTTAAATAGACTAGCCATCTAAGAATATAATCCGTGTGTAAATATGTTATTCAAAGTGCAGGGTTTAAATATACGACGTATAGTAAAAAAAGGTAAGAATCTATTTTTGCAAAAAAATATAGAAAAATAATTGAAGGCGGCCTAAGACCATTTTGGTTTGGATTGAGATACTGATGTTTTACATTTAATTTCAATAAAAATATTAAAATAAAGGGATAAAAAATATACGCAAAAACAAGCAATATATTCCACTTTTGCACCACTTTTTTTAATTCCACTAAATAATTAGCAATGATCTACAAAAAAATGAGGCCAATTTTAAAATAAACACCTCAAATTGTCTTACTTAGCGATGTTTGACGAAAATTGAAGTAGATTACCTGTCTAAATATATAACACGCGTGTAATTATTTTATTGAAAGGAGATGGTTGAATAATATCACCGTTCATTATTGATATTAGTTAATGAATCAAAAATATAGAGTTAATTGAAATGTAAGCGATGATAAATAATTGGAAAACAAATTATTATTTAATTGAATAGGAGTATCAACTGAAACAATATAACGATTATAAAAGATACAATACGTGTAGTAAAAAAAAGTGAAAAGCATATTTGCAAAAATTTATAAAAAAACTATGTTACTGAACGATTTTTAACGCAAGTTAATTGGCCTAGCCATCTAAAAATATAATCCGTGTGTAATTATTTTATTGAAAGAAGACAGTTTAAATATACCACGTACCTACTTGTAGTAAAAAAAGTTAAAAGCATATTTTTTGCAAAACTTTATGCATTTTTGACTTAAATTTAAATAGATTGTCTGCCTAAATATATAATTTGTGTATAATTATTTTATTGAAAGGAGATGGTTGAATAATAACAACGTTCATTATTGATATTAGTTAATGAATCAAAAATATAGAGTTAATTCAAATGTAAGCGATGATAAATAATTGGCAAACAAATTATTATTTAATTAAATATCAAATTAAAACAATATAACGATTCGATTCATACAATATCCGGGATATTATAAATCAAATATAATTAGTAAATTAATTGCATAATTTATAAAATTGTTCTATAGCTAGGCGCATGGATACGTAGGTAAATACTAATACTAATAGGAAGCGAGCCAACTAATTACCACTCTTGTTAAACATCACAAATAGGCTTAAAAAAATTAATTATTGGTTTTAATTTTGCTGCATTTACGTGTGGAAGGTTATAATTTCGTTTGGTAAAACATGGTTAAACGTAAAATATATTACCTTATAGCATCTTATTAACCTATTATTAATGTATTATGTAGATGATAATACACATGTAAGTTGTGTTTTCGTTACAATATGCACAGTAAACGGTAATTTCGTTCAAGAAGATACGTGTGGTATATTAATAAATCATGCACGTTGTTGTTCGTTGTTGGTTGCTTGATTCTTATAGTATAAAAATCATTTTGTTCCATATGTGATTAATAGATCATTGTTTTGATTGCTCGCAAGCGTATTATACAATATAATCGATACGGCATTTTTAACGTTTGCATTATATTTTATGATTTATGTTGAATTTTTACGCTCGGAATGCGCAAAATTTGCTTCATTTTTCTTTTTATGCAGTAGTGCGAGTGTATTTTCCTTCTGTCGGATTATTAATTGGCTTTGTTGACGTTTTACTTTTTACTTGCGATGGTCGTCTTTCGCAAATTAATCGATGCTTATATTATTAATTGGTGGTTTATACATACTCTCTGATAGATGATAGATTTATGATATTCGCCGGTGATGTTTTCATCCGGAACGATTAATTATGTCTCCTTTTATGTAATATTTCTACTAGTAGGTAATATGAAAGAAAAGAAAAATGAGTTTTTTTAATTTAGTAATTATTAACAAACTTCTATTACATTATATTCAATTTAGGATTCTTAACATAATAATAATCGAAAGCAGCATAAAACTGTTAAGTTTTGAATATTCTAATTTGTATTTTGTACTATCTTTTAAAATAATCACAGATTTATGGAAAACTATTGCATTGTTGGTAATAAAGCATCAATTTTTATAAAATGATTTTTATCTTTATAAATTAAAACGCAAAGTTTTGTCTGTCGTGGAAGCTGAAACAAGCAAAAAATCTTGTCAAAAAAAATATTTTTTTTCAATTTAGTAATTATTACCAAACTTCTATTAGATTATTTTCAATTTAACATGATAATGAACGCAAGCAGCATGGAATTGTTATTTCTTAAATTTTCTAATTTGTACTTTGCACCACATTTTAAAATAATCATGGTTTTATGGAAAACTTTTATATTTTTGGTAAAAAAATCACTAATTGACTTTGTTGACGTTTAACTTTTTACTTGCGTTGTTCGTATTTCGCAAATAAATCGATGCTTATATTATTAATTGGTGGTTTATACGCACTCTGATAGATGATAGATTTATGATATTCGTCGGTGATGTTTTCATCCGCAACGATTAATTATGTCTCCTTTTATGTAATATTTGTATTTATTTATTCTACTTTGTGCATGGAGAATAAAATTAAATAATTTTGCTGTACTAATGAAAACAAGCAAATATATTTACAAACAGATGACTATTGCAATAAGTATTTTAATTAACTAAATTAACTAACGGCTACTAAACAAAATGTAAACGTTTAGCTGCAAAACATAATGTGTATAATTAATTTTAATAATCTTCTTTGTGATTCAATGCATTTTGTAATTACTTTAAATTTGAATATAAAAGTATTGTATATAAGTGCTCATATAAAAAATATTTTAAATTAAAATCATACTAAAAGAAAAAGATATTAGCAAAATTCGATTGAAGACATTTTTAATTTGTATATAGGTATTTCTTTAATGTTTACTAAAATAAAACAATGCTTTTACTAAAGTCGCAAAATTGTGTTACGACAAAAAAATTAATATATATTGTTTTAATTTATTTTGTAAAAATTATCTATAAAAAATCAATTTTTAAATACGCTTTTGTATGTCAACAGTAATATGCAGCTAAACTAGTTATCAAACCATCCATTTCCTGGATCCATCATCATGTTATTACTATATATTCAGTACGGTGTAAAATAACATTTAATGTAAATGACATGATCAAAAAACTCAATTTCCATTTTTTTTGTTTATATTTGTAGTCATTAAATATTTAAGTTTTGCTAATGCCAATAACAATATTTAATTTAAAAATTTCCATCAAAATTTTAAATTAAATAAAATTATATTAAAGAGATTAATTTAAGATTAGTATATAAGTAGGGTAGGTACACAGTAAAGTTTTCTAATTTATTTGCATAAAACAAAAGTTTATATATAAACAAATAAATAAAAATTAAACAAATTATAAAAAGTTTAGTGTTTGCTAAATTTATTTATGTAACTTCTTTTCAATTTATTCTTGTTTAAGATATCTTACAAGCATAATTTCAGTTTCTTAATAATATCAATCTTCTATTTCTTTTTACTTTTGTAGCCTAATTACATTTTTAGAATCAACATTACCTCAACATCGCAATAAAAGTTTCTAAAAGAATTGGTAAGTAATGATGCACAGCAAGAATTCAATAAATAGTAGACATTATTAATTAAAAAAATTATATTAACTGATTTATTAGGCTTGTTTTGTTTCTGAAAAAAACAGAACTTTTCGGTAATCCCTATATATTCATACTTTGTATGAATTAAGTATCATTTAGTTAAAATAGACTGTAAATATAAGTATTTATATTTGAATTAAGTAAACATTTTATTGTCTACAGCACAGAATATATCTTCAGCACAAAATCTACGTTTTTATTTAAGAAAATTAAGACCAACATGTATATATTAAGCGCTAAAGCAAGCAGCAAGGAAAGCGACGATAAATATTAATAACAACGAAGCACAAAGATAAAGCAGAAGTGAAATTCTACAAATGAAAGGTAATTTTCACACGTCGCCTGTTTAATAAAATAACTTAAGCTTTACGACAACAAAAATAATCATCGCATTTTTATAATTAACACACACAAAAAAATTAAAACTAAAATAGATAGATAATGTAATTGGGTAATATGCATGTAAATTTGCAAACCAATAAAACTTTATACGTCTTTTTAATGACAATGTTTAAAAATAATTTTATTTTTATCATCATAATTACTTTTAATATACGCCAACTTAGCGCATTAATTAGCGTGGCACACTATTTTATTTTTAAATTTATTTGAACGTAATGTAAATGCATGAGTTAAATTTACGTACTTCTTGAAAAGCATCGAACAATCAAAATTTCAAAACTACATAAATCACATAGATAAAAAAACTCTTTTTTATATATAGAATGAAATAAATAACGCGCCGAATGCTCGAACATCCTGTTTTATATACCGTATGTGCATTGTCATAATTTATTGTTTTCAGCTAGGCCAGGACGTTGGTCATTGCTTATATGCAATTAAAATATTCTAATGTCTGTGGTGTTTGGTTGTACAAAAAACAAAACGTAGTGTGAGCGGGTTTCGTATGTCATGAGCCAGCGCTAATAAATATATTATATACCATACGTATGTATAGTTTTTTATTAGTTAGATATTCTTTTGTAGAAAGAAAATTAGCATCAACTAATTGTAGATTGTCCAAGATGGCGGCCGCGCAGTAATTCCATTGTATATAATGAAGGAAGACTATAGGCGGTGCGTCATACTTAAGTAACTTCATTAGCAAATTAATAATCCGTGTAAGACTACAAAAATCCCATTTCAAGGCTTTTTTGCTTGTTAGTTGGGCTCATAATGAGAGACGTTGTTAATTATTGCCCGAAAAGTACGGCTCTAAAATCACATCAGCTTGCGCAAAAATAATTATGCTACTCAGTCAGATTGGATTAAAAATTGATAATAAAGCATTAATTTTCATAAAATGGTTTTCATCTTCATAAATTAAAACAAGCAAAGTTTTGTGTTGTGGAATGTTACGTCTTTATACAACAAGCAAAAAGTCTTACCAAAAAAAAATTAGTTTTTTTTAATTTAGTAATTATTAACAAACTTCTATTACATTATTTTCAATTTAAGATTTTTAACGTAATAATGAACAAAAGTAGCACGGAATTCTAAAGTTTTAAATTTTCTAATTTGTATTTTGCACTACTTTTTTAAATAATTACAGCTTTATGGAAAACTATTGTATTTTTAATAATAAAGCATTATAAAATGGTTTTCATCTTCATAAATTAAAACAAGCAAAGTTTTGTGTTGGAATGCTACGCTTATACAACAAGCAAAAAGTCTTACCAAAGAAAAATTAGTTTTTTTTAATTTAGTAATTATTAACAAACTTCTATTATTTTCAATTTAAGATTCTTAACGTAATAATGAACAAAAGTAGCATGGAATTCTAAAGTATTAAATTTTCGAATTTGTATTTTGCACTACCTTTTGAAATAATCACAGCTTTATGGAAAACGATTGTATTTTTAATAATAAAGCATTAAATTTTATAAAATGGTTTTCATCTTCATAAATTAAAACGCAAAGTTTTATGTGTTGTGGAATGCTACGCTTATACAGTAAGCAAAAAGTTTTACCAAAGAAAAATTAGTTTTTTTAATTTAGTAATTATTAACAAACTTCTATTACATTATTTTCAATTTAAGATTCTTAATATAATAATGAACGAAAGCAGCATGGAATTGTTAAGTTTTGAATGTTCTAATTTGTATTTTGCACTACCTTTTGAAATAATCACAGTTTTATGCAAAAATACTTTTGGTAATTGAAGCAATTAATTTCTTTATATAAAATTTATTTTTTGTGCGGGTATGTTAAAGTTTCTTTCTAGGTTGTAAATTAAAATCTTTATTACTTAACTATTTTATAAATGTTTCATATTTAAATTAATGACTAATAAAACAATTTAGACTTGTTGTAATTTAAATAATTTGTGTTAGTGTGATTTTTTATGCAAAAAATACTTCCTTAATAGCCTTAATGAGAATAGTGTTGAATTGATGTGTTTTTTTTTTGTTAAATAAAATTGTTTGCTTTAAAACAGAAAATTTAGTTATATTAAAGAAAATTGAAATATATAAAAGTATTGAATTACTATTCTCAATACCTAATGTCTTAAAAATATTAAGAATTTGTAATGGACATTTATACCAATATTATATTTTTCTGTTACTAATTCTTAATATAAAAATAGTTTTCAAAATTGATTTAATATTAAATTTATATTAATTTTTTTAATGATCAAAAATTCTTTAGTTTTAGTCTATGTGCATTGTATTTAATTCTTGTGAGTTTTACTCCTTCTTAGAGTTTTTATGCTAAAACCCTTTCAAACTTACTTAAACCGTTAAACATTTTTACGCAAAAATTACATCGTTCTTGCCTCTATTCAGTATAGTTTATATCAAATAAAACTTTGTATAAACTGTCGGCAAACTTTCAACAAGCTGGGTCTTTAAAAATATGAAAGAATTATTTAAATAAACCAGCTAGCCCATCAACCCACCCTCCAAAAAATGTTTTTTATACGTTTTAAATCAACGGTTATTAGCTTATCAACTGTCATATCAAATCATTTAGAATCTACCACATCCATTGTCTTAAATAAACAAAACTCTTTTTTTGCCCGGCACTTGGATGTGTTTTTTATGTTGACCCTTTCATCCCTTTTTCCTAGTAGTTTTAAACCATCGGTCAAACATTAAAAAGGAAGGGACCATGCTTATTGTTTTCTACTTACTATCCCAAAAAGCTTTGTTAAATTTGCATACTCAGATTAGGCGCAAATAAAAAAGGCATATAATCTACTCCACTATACTATATAAGCTTAATAATTGCTATCAGATGTTGCTTCGGACAATGGAAGGATATCTTTTACGTCCTCCTTTTTGAAATGCTTATAACAAGCCTTATTATAATAATACGAGAAAAACAATTAACAAAGGTGCAGCTTATATATCACCATCAAACTTCTTCCTGCTTTTTAAATTACTTCTATGATATTTTGCAAATTAATTGTCTGTGACATATAATATTCTATATAGCTATATAGTGAACGAACGATGATGATACATCAAAACTTTCATTAAACTTTTAATTTAAGAGTTTAAAAATAATGCATATACAAAAACGCCTAGAAACAAATTATAATTATGTATCGGGATGGCAACCAAGTAATTGCCGATTTCATGGATGCTATTCACTTCCATTTTTAGGATATCCGTAAATGTTATGATCTTCTTATTCTTATATACATACGTTAGCTGTTATCCTAACCTAGCTTTATAAGTTCATTGCGTAGATATTTTCTCAAAGTGTCTTTTTTACCTCAACATTAATATGGAGTGCAAAAACGAACATTTTCGCCATATTTTGCTTATGATTTATGTAAAGGAGAGAACGCAGTGCAAGCCTCGAAAAAATTTCGTAACGCGTATGGTTATGAAGCCCTTAAAGAAAGGCAGTGCCGAAATTGGTTTGAAAATGTTATTTCATTGAACAAATCGCCAATTAGTTAGTTGCCAAACCGATATTATAATTAAATAACTTTAAATTAATATAATTCTGCAATAAAATAGTATAAGAAGAAATTAAAATTGTAATTAGTTGTTAGGTTATATTCAATTGCAGTTGAATAAGTTAAAAATGGGTTATTATTTATGCAAATCAAAATTCTCTCAAAGATTAATTTAATGTTAAAAATGCTCGTATAAAGTAGGTATGTAAAACGAACAAAAGTGAGTATTATTTATAAAAAAAGAATATTTTTATATGCCTTTGTTGAAGAATACAAAATATGGAAAACTGTTCTTATTGTTCGCTAGCAACAATGCCTTCTTCCTTCATTTTTGTTTCAAAGCAAAATTGCATAAAATATTAATTATTTCATATGTCACGCATTTTGCACAAATTTTATATGATTTTTATTATATCATAATAGTGAAGATAAAAAACGTCTACTTTTCTCATTCGTAGAGTGAAAGATTAAATCAGACATACTATTATATTTTTAAATAAATATTGCATAAGAATTTTAAAGCAAATTTAATTGAACATTTTTATGGCATCAAAAATTAATTGAATCATAAAATATCATAAATTTGCAAGAAGAAATAAAATGTATTTCAATTTGTCTTAATTACACACATAAATGAATTGAGACAGTTAAAAACAAATAAATAATTGATGAAAAAAATCAAAGAGCTAATTAATTGATTGATAATTGGTGTACATGGAAAAATGCACGTCATCGAAATTGTCATCTAGACAAAGCGATAATTAAAATAATAACCCCAATTTGATCGAATACGTTAATTTACGCCTGAAATAATTAATGCAGAACATACGATGAGTATTCAGATTGTTGTCGTAGATAAAGATTCGATTTCAGTGTCCACTCTAATAGAAAACGTGATCGCTTTTTTCCATTAAAAGCAGCAACTTTCTAATTCGAAGCAGCGGCGGCAATTACCGATGACATATATGATAAGTTATACATCAAGGGTAAGTACCAGTACTACTCATGCTGCATTACGCTGGACATCTGGTTTATTGTACAATAACATTACATCTGCTGTAACCATAAATATAAGATGTGGCCGTAAGCGGGATGCTGTCAGACCGTTGAAAATGTGATCGTTTGTATGTGCGTATAGTTAGTTTTTTGTGCGCGCTGCCTGTTTGAATGGAAGGCAAAGGGGTGCCCGAAGACCGGTGGCCGGCATACTATACTATGAGAAAGGGTCACGGTCAGAGTTCAAATGCACGTGTCGACGAGGGACATTTACCACCTGGTGCATCCGTACTCTTCGCTTTTTTCCAACACTTTGCTTAGCAGCTCTATTTGCCAAAAATATTACTATAAATCTTTATTACCTGGAATAAAATTAGATTTATTTTCATGATTTATAAATTTACATAATACATCCCAAAAATTTTATTATATTAATTATAAATGTGCGAGTTTTTATAGGAGTACAAAACTAAACACAAATTTATGTTAAAAAATTGTTAATTATTACAATTAATTGTTAGATTTATTAATATTTTTTGTCAAATTTTAGTTCTATATAACTTTAAATGACAAAAAAATAAAAATCTTTTACAATATATAATCCATCACCCCTAAGAATAATTGCTAAATAACAAATAACAAATAATTGGAACGAATTGTCATGAAAGAGCAACTAATATACTATTTAAATGAATATAAAAAATTTCCGAATTAATGTAATTCAGTATTATAATAAAAAACCAAAAAAGCGTAAAAATCATGAAGGGGTAATGGCAAAACTGTTAGGGTAATTGCGCTCTAACTAATAAAATAGATAAAAAAGCTACATATTGTAAACTTGTCGTTAAATATATAAAATATAGGTTTTTGATCTCTAGACTTAATAATTTTTAAGATAAACCAGGTTGCGACATTACCCGGCGGTCGCCATTACCCAACTTTCCCCTTATTTCTGTATAAAAGTTGACATATCATTTAAAAATCTGATTATGCTATTTAAGACATGAATATTATACCGATGTTGAATATATTTTTTATTTTAAAATTGAACTTAAAATGAAAACCAACTATTTGTTGTGTTGTAATTTTGAGTGTCAACCCGCCCCATTCTTTCTACAATTTAATGCCCGCATTTAAAGAACCTGCTTTTTTGTGCAAAAATCATCATATCTTTTAGCAGCGTCGTTTATTTATAAAGTTTATGGCAATTTTTATGCAAAAAATGTCTTTATTCTCATATAAAGTATGAATAATTAATGCCAACCGTATAGTTTACAACTTTCTTCAACGAGCAAAAGCGAAACGTTATATATACTTACCTAAGCGTAAGCTTATTCACACTTGTAAAAATAGTTAGCTATCTAATAATTTATGATAAGCGGCGAATTTTAAGTGAAATAAAAACTTTTCTCACATATCAACTTTAAACAACTTATACTATGTTTTATAAGTAGCAAAGTTTGTTTACTTGTTGGGACTACTACAACAATGTGCAGTTTAGTCGTGTGTTCATTTATAAAACGTTATCAAAATGATAATTTTAAAAAGGCGTTTATGTGTTTTTAATTGATAAAGTTTAATTGCCAAAAACAGCTATAGGAACAAAATACATAACACGAGTAGATATGATTAATATATCGTAAAGTCTGAAAAGTTTAGGCGTAATTGCTCCAAAAAATGATCATTTATGAATAATTAAGCATTTTTTTAACGAACGGCATAATTATTTATTCAGAAAATTTGCGCTTTATGTAAAAATTAATTCCATAAAAAATTTAATAATTCATTAACGAAATTAAAAATGCAGGAAGAGAGCGAGCGGGCGCGCTCTTTTTCTGTTGTTGCGAAAGGTAGATGCCGTCGGCATTTTGGGGCTCTCAGCTCTCCCATGTCACTCTCTCCTCGCAAGGACCTCGGATCTCGTTTTATTTTTTTTCTCCTCGTATTCGGTACGGGAATAATTAATACACGAAGCGAGCGCGCATAACTAGAAACTATAACCGGTGCAATGTATGCAAATTATGCACCCTCGGAAACAATAAGAACCTGCAAAAAAATTTTGTCACGTTGACACGCCGTTGTTCTATATGAAATACAATGCCATATGCGGAACAGTTGCGTCTCTTTTGTTTAGATAGATTTATACCTGATGAGTTCTCACGATTTCGTATACAGCACAATATTTTTTTTTATCTTAGCCTCGATATGATTTTAATTAAATCGCATAATGCAATTGTCATTGCGCTTTAAGGGTGGCTTTATATTGTGTGTGTGTGTCATTATAAAATTCTGTTGAATTTGAAACAATGTTGCTCAGCGCGGCGCTCAAAGCCTGAATTATGAAAGTAAAACGAAACGTAATTATAAATTCATTATATTTTGTTTCAATCGTGATAATCATAAATTCAATACGTTCAAATATTTAATAGACATGTTTTTATCCACAAATATATTTCAATAGATACAATTATACTTTTGTCACAATAGATATTTTTAAAACAGTTATTCAAATTTACATATTTAGATAATTGTTTATAAAATATCTATATCTATTCACTGTGACAATTTTTTAATGTCAATCATTTCTGTGTTAAATTTTAAGTTAGATGAATGAGTTAGTTAAAAATGAGTGTACAAAACTTAAAATTTTGAATTCAATTAACTATTAGTGAGTTATTAAATATTCATACCCTTATTACGAGTATTGTATTTTATATATAAACTAGAGTAGCCCATTGCTAATATAGTTGGCTAATAATTGTCAAGCCGAATTGGAAACGAACCGATTTTTTAATTTGGTTCCTTACTGTCAGTTTGACAATTATTTGTTACGATTGTTACTATAACATAACCTCTACCTCTACCATATGCGTATTTAGTGATTTTCGGTTGGCACTGGTCTAGGATTTGCGGTTAACTTTATATGTTACGGAATGACCGTAGCGCTTCAACTTCAACATAAACATAACCTTAAAATAGTTAGCCAAAAATTAATATCATCACTTTAACAAAGATAAACTTTCATTATATTTGTATTATGTAATATTATTTTTAGAATATGGTATGTGACTGTAATGGTGTTATAAGAATATTACCAAATGAGTAGCGATTTGTCGAATAGATAAAATAGCATAGGACACAACATATTAAAATTAGGTAGTATAATATATTAATTTTATGAATGAGAAGAACTTTTTAGTCAACTAGTCAAACATACTTGCTCGAATATTAAACAATTCAATATATAAAAAAGTGTAAAACTAAACATAATAAAATTTAAAATTACAAAAAAATAAAAACAAATTTAATATAGTTTAGCTTAGCGTGAATTTTATTTTGATAGGAAATAAAATGTGATGAGATAAAACAGGTTTGAAGTTTTAACAGCATTATCAAAATTTAATTAATCAAGCAATTTTTATCTTTGAGTTGTTAAATTAAAAGTTGGTTAAAATATATATATAAAAAATATACTAAAGTAATGTCTTGTTTTATAGCAAGTTGTGTACATTCACAAAATTCTCTCATTAAAATTTGCATAAAACTTTTTAACGATCGCGAAAGAAAGTACAAACATAAATTATATAATTTTCTCAAGCTCCACTTAAGTATTAAATATACAAAAAATAACAGAGTGCAAGAAAGAACCTGTAGTTACATAACCAGTTATGGCCAACCCCTTATGCAGTTCTATAAGAATGTTTCTATTATTTTTACCTATTCATTTGCATACTGTGAAATGTTAATTTATATTTCACATCCACATCCGCATCCAACCCGTTTTCTCTTCGCTCTCCACGCTGCTGCTGCTACATAAAATATAAAAGATGTGCATGCATTGCCAGGCCTGCACCCTTCTTTTCACTCATCACTCATTAAATGTTGAATGCGGTGTGTATGTTGTATACGTTTTTGCGCGACACGTTTTTGTCTTTGATGCAATGCAAGAGCGAGCGAGTCTGGACCCTTCCCGAACGAACAAAAAATCGCAGCCGAATGGGAAAGGGTTACACTAAAACTGGTTGTCCGGTGGATGTGAACTAAGATTCTGGGGTAGGCCAAGGGGGCAACGTCGAGTAGTAAATGGCACACATTTTGGACACTCAGTCTAATTTGGTTCAACTCGCAATTAGGTCGGACCGGCGGTCGTGTGTCGTGTGCGATTATTGAATTGATGGATTCGCATCGCAGGTAGAAAAATGGTGCGTGTCGTCGCGTACGGAAGGCAACACATTTTTGTATTATATATCGAGTGCCGGCACTTGTCGCCTATCGTTGGGATCAAATCACACCCTATTGAGCCCAATACACCATTAATCCTATTGAATATATATCGGTTGCTATTAAACCTGTCTGCTCGCATTAGGTGAATGATTATATCCAACAATACAATATTTTGACAACCGCTCGACGCAATTAATTCGTGAAAAATGCGGTAATTATACGCGTCGGTATTTTGATCATAGCATACAGCACGCGCGCACGCTTCCCGCTTTTTCGGTATACACACAAAAAATACACAATACCCACCCACCAATAACGATGCGTTGTTATTATTATTAAAATATTGATGCGGCGGGCAAATTTGTAATATCCTGTTGGGCGAATTTCTATGAACATTTATTATATTATTTCGCATATCAGCCATATGGTGAGAGAGCGAGCGGCGGCGCATCGCATCGGGAACGAATTTAATTTATGCGAAGTAAATGGCGCAGCTTTCTGCGAAAAATGAAAGCTAATAGAGCAAATCAAAATGGCACGTGGCGAAAAATTGTCTACAACGTTACACTCATGTAATCTTTCTTCGGATTAATAAGTATAGTGTGGGGGGACAGTGGCGGGGTATATTCTTATCTTGACACACAAGGGATTATTAAGTTTTATTAAGTATAATACATATATTATAAGTAGGTAAGACGGTACAATAGGTAAAAAATATCCTATCTATTAATAAATTTTTGCATTTGCTAGAAGACATCAAATTTTATTAGACTTTTTTGTAATAAAAACTTTAAATGATGTAATGATTTTTTTTGCTTGTAAGATAAAAATTAATCGCAGTTGTAAAAATAGTAAGAGGATTATAAGAATTGAAAATAATTATTGTAATTGAAAAAGTAGTAATCCGCATAGTTAAATTGTTTTTCTCGTAATATTTAAGCCTAACAAATAATCATTTTTTATATTAATTTTTTGTGTATATGATTTTAATTCCGTATTTAATTAAAATTTAACATAACTTGTAAAAATGTATAAGTTAAAAAAAATTAAAGAAAAATTATTTAACCGAGCAAAGCAGGAAAGAGTTTTAACAGAATATTTTCAGTTTTTAATCAGCATTTAAATTATTTCTGCTGGTTATTAATTTTTGTATATATAATTTTAATTCCATAAATAGTACTCCTATCTATTAGTTAGTTGGGTTATATAAAATTAAAAGAGAAATTATGTAAGTGAGCAAAGTATGAAAGAGTTTACAACCGAATATCTTCAAAATTCAAGGAAGAATAGATCGAATTATAAACCAAATTTATTTTTTAACCACAAGAACCCAAGTTTCAGAAACAATTTATTTGCGTCCATCATTAGGGTTGAAATTAAGTAGAATGTTGTACAATATAGATAATTACTTATCCGATATGACATGAATGGCTCAATTTTTTTATATTATACAACATTTTACTTAACCTTTACCTGATGATAGACTCAAATAAATAGTTCCCAAAACATATGTTTTTTGGTTAAGAATTGAAGTTGGTTTTAATTAAATCCAATTTTTCCTTTCTTGCTTAATTTATGTTTTCACAAAAATTTTTGAGACTGCATTAACAAGTTTTTCAATATCCAAATATTTTCAGTTTTCAATTAAAATAATTTAAATAATTTGTTTTATTATATATAATATATAAATAATTTTTGAAGGTAATTTGCACAAAACACTAAATTACAACATTCTTTTAATCATTAATATAAAAATAAGCTTTTATAATTAAACGGACAGAATAATAAACGCTTCGAGAATTAAACAAAAACGAGACAATGATTGAAATGTAATTAGGTATATTACATGTTTATAGGTGGAATAAAATCATTCATCTGTCATATACTCTGTACTAACTATATAGCAGCGAGTGTGTAATAAACTATACTCCCATTTGAGTGTTTGTGACGCCACTGAGAGTGGTGTTTTAATAAAATGCCGAAATCATTTCGGCGACGGGGAATTGAAGACAATGTTCGAAGCAATTAAAATAATTTGATAAAAAGCGAGTCATATACATTAGTGTTTTAAGAAGACAGTAAAGACCCCTCCGTCGCATATATTCCGAAAAGCTAATTCGACACAATGTCGTTTGTCTGTCGTTTTTATGTGCGTGTAGGGTGATGGTGTTTTTTTTCTCCAAGAGCGATAAATAAGAATGTGAACAAGGTACAAATGAAATGAAATGAAAAAAAAATAAAATATATACGCGTGATTAAATTAATTTATGGTACCAAGTGCATTATATGATTATTATTTAGTGCTTTTATCGTTGATGTCGTAAATCAAATATTACCACACACACACATACACACACATCGACTATAGCTATATGCGATTCTATCTGGAATAGTTGTAATAATAGCCAACTTATTTCGTCATCTGCTTGGCTTGGATTTATTAGCGCGCTTTAATACGATTCCATTTATTAATGACGCTAACAATATAAACAAATCATTCTCATTTTTAATCGGTCAAAACTTCATTCATTTCCAAACAAAATTTCTAATTAATGTTTTACATCGGTTACTACTTTCACTAATATGCATACGTTATTAATTTTTTCGAGAATTATTAATTAGTTGATTCATTTTAATAAATGCTAACTCGTTCAATTAAATTAAAAAGATTAATCGAATTTCATTATCAAAACGTCGCATATGTATAGAATATGTTTTAATATTTATTTATGTAATAATTATGTTAATATTTCGTTGGCAACTAATTAAATTTTTGTTAATAATAATTATTAAAAATGTTGATTGATTAAAAACATTTAGTCTTAAAGAAAATCTAAAAGAACAAATAGATATGTAAGGCTTGTTATTAAATAGTAATAAAACACAATTTGTATTTTTAAAATTTTTGCATTTGTTCATTAAGTATTTAATGTTAAGCGACTTGTTTCAAAATTGGATAAAAAATTGAAATGCAAGAGATCTTTTACTAACTTGTCCGATTTTATATTTTACGTTGTTTTATCCAGATAAAACCCAAAACACTAATGTAAATTATGCTTAGTTAGTTAATTAGAACCATAATATCTAATAATTTTTATGAAAAATATGAAATGAATAATGATAAATACTTCGACACTGATTCTTTTAAAACCAGTATTTGAGATTCCATTCACTATTTAACAATAAACTATTCATATATTTAATAGTTTTTGTCAATAAAATTGCAACATTTTGTGCAACCTTTAACAGCGATTAGAATTCAATCAAGTAAATCAAAACAATATTGAAGAAGAAAATTGGTTCTATGACTGAATATGAGGAAATCAAACTAACATTTATAGCGATCACATTAATTGTTAAAAATTTTAAGGGATTAAAAATCATTTAGTTTTGACGTAAATCTAATAGCTTTTACCAATAAAACTGCAACTTTATAACAAATAAGTGAATGAATGGAAATCAAACCAACATTTACAGCAAACACATATCAATTGTTAAAAATTTTGAATGAGTAATAAACATTCAGTTTTGAAGAAAGTCTAAAAAGTATTTTACTAGCTTTTTTCTAATAAAATTGTAACATTTTATGCAACTTTTAACCGTAATTAGAATTCAATCAAATAAATCACAATAATATTGAATAAGAAAATTGGTGTGCGACGTTAAATGGTAATTTCTGGAAAATATAATTAATTTCTATGAGTAATAATAAGTGAATGAGTGGAAATTAAACTAATGTTTATCGCAAATTATTAACAATTTTGTGAATGATTAAAAAACAGTTACTTTTGAAAAAAATCTAAAAAACAATTTAATTGCTTTTTCCAATAAAATTACAGCATTTTATACAACCTTTAACCGCAATTAGAATTCAATCAAATAAATCAAAACAATATTGAATAAGAAAATTGCTCTACGCGGCGTTAAAATGCAATTTCTGTAAAAGATAATTAAACTTTCTATGAGCGAAATGAGTGGAAATCAAACTATAACGTTTATATATACAAAACGCGCTCATAAATAATCGCGGCGACGTAATTAATTTCAACCATATTAATTAAAGCGTTTGTGTGTATCATAAAATTGAGCATTTTAGGATATAATAAAATATTCGTTGTGCCGATAAAAACGCGCGCAATTGCCGTAAAAAATTTCGTTTGGCGCGAATAATTAGCGATGAAATAATGTGATTAATTGCAAACTATATTAATTGCGAAATGAAATATTGTACATTTGTCACTTTTAACTATGCCAAGTTAATTAATTTACGTCCACTGATTTAATTTTTGTAGTAAAAAATATTTAGAAAAGTTTGTATAATTATGCTGGTTTTATTAGAAAGAATAAAAACGCTGAAAGACTTAATTAAAATTATTCAGAGTTTATTGATTATAATTTTTTATCGTAAATTAAAATTGAAGAGCTTCCAATTAACGAAAAGCCTTTTAGCCTCCATTCTTTTGCATTTTTTCGTTTAAAACCCCTACAATTCTTTTCTCCTCTCTCAAATGACGAGTGGTGTAAAACGAGGAACGCAAAAAAATCTTTTTTTTTAATATCAAGAAGAGAAAAAGTTAAAATAGGGGATTTAGTAGTCACGTCAACTCGAACCAGCGAGGGGATGTAATTTTCTTATTGAAGTTTGAGTAGTTATTGTGACGTTCACGTGACAGTTATGGGTTCACCCACACACACACATACATACACCACCGCGCTATGGAAGCGTCACCTGCAGCGTCGTGGCGCCGGGAAAAGAATCTCCATGGAAACGTGAAGGGGCGAGCTTTTTAAGAACGTAGGAGGGAAACAACAAGGACCAACGCCCTTTTTTACGCCATCTTACTTTTTTATTTCACAATCAAATAATTCAGCGAAAAAAATAAACGCAAAAACTACATATTGGCATCAGGCGAAATAAACAAACCAATTAAATGCAAATATAGCGAAATCTTTGCGCGCGTCCGGCGCATTCGCCAAACGGAAGGTGAACGCACACATGTGTGGGAAACATTCGTTCGTTCGTTCGTTGCCAGCGTTAATTAATTTTAAAATTTAAAGCATTGAGATATCACAGCGTTGTAGAAGCACAGTACTTTGAATGGAGCGCGCTGCGTGCAAACATTTTAATTATTTTTCACTTCATTAATTTCCATTTTAATAGCATATTTGAATTAAGCGCCATATTATTGATGTTACTATACCAATTCAATTGCGAGCGATTCGCGCATAATCATAAAAATCCTCTCTATGCTAGATTTTTTTTCCCAGCTTCGTAATTGTGTATGCAGCCAGCCAGATCTTGATTAAAATTAGAAATAAATAGCGCAAGGGATGCTTAATATCCAGCTGGAAATTCGTTCGGTTCCACATCTCTGGAATCGCTCCTCGAGAGGATGTTATTTGCCGATGTTATTAAATTGAAATTCAATTTCAAAAGGATATTCGCTTCCTTCGAGCAGTAACAGCATTTTTGCCATTTGCGCGGCGGTAAAAATGTGCGATTCCGCAATTTAGCCGCCGACCCCCCCCTCTTACACGTAAGGTGGCTCTAATTAACCGAAATGAGAATTTATGGCGCAGTTTATTAAAACAAATTTAATAAAAGACTCATTATCATATAAAATTTAATAAACGAAAAAGTAAATTATACCGTCGTTTTCGTTCGAATTAGGAAAATTGATATTTATGTTAGATGATGAATTTTTTTCATCTTACGCGTTTATTAATTTCATACGTACGCTGAATTTAATTGATTTATTCAGTGTTCTATAAGTTTGTCTAGACAACGAGATTAAATCTTCTGGAAGTTGCTGTGAAGTTCTAATGATTTAAATTATTGCAATTATCTTTATTATGGTTTTCTCTACATAATTTAGCGAAAATGTTTAGATGTGCGATATTCGTTTTACTACAAATTATTGCTATAAAACTAGCTATTATTTTAAGCATCTTTCTAATTAATTACAATTTTAAAATGATAAGAATTTATATATAATAAAAGACGTATATTTTTTAATATTCCCGTTATAAATAATTGAAATAATTTCTTATTACAATTTTAAGTAAATTTTTTGTTTTGAGTCTGATTAATTAATTGAACATAAAGTTAATGTACACCTACATACATATTTTTGTTATTGTCCAAACTTGTATGCATAGATAGTTTAAAAAAAGTTTGTTGCTTAGCTGACTGAACTTGACAGGTTTCATAAAAATAATATTTAAAAAAAGCAAAAACAGTAATTTCAGTTCGAATAATTGTTACTGTTCACTGTGCAAGTGTATAAAAACAAACAAATAATAAATTTAAAAAACCTTTTTGCTGCAATTATCTTGTGATGAGCAATTGTTTTAATATTTTCGATCCTTAAACCAAATACTTTATGTGTGACTGTTTTATTTAATTATCTTGTTCAAGATTTATTTAAATTCTGTGTAATTTGTATATTTTTATCTTTTGTAATTTGTATTAAGCATAACATATAAGTAGATATAAAAAATATTAAAATTAATTGAAATTTATTGAAAGAACACTAAAAAACAGTGAAATTCATTAAACAAACTATAAAAAACAGTGAAATTCATTGAAAAAAACTCTAAAAAAAAACAATGAAATTCATTGAAAAACCACTAAAAGACAGTGGCATTTATTGAAAAAACACTAAAAACAGTGAAATTCATTGAAATTTATTGAAAAAACATAAAATAAACCTGTGAAAATAATTGAAAACCCACTAAAAGACAGTAAATTTCATTGAAAAACCACTAAAAACAGTGAAATTCATTAAAAAAACGCTAAAAACAATCAACTTCATTGAAAAGACTAAAAAAAATAGTGAAATTCATTGAAATTGGTTGGAAAAAACACTAAAAAATAGTAAAATTTATTGAAAAAACTTTTTGGCTCATTAAAAATTTAGACATATACTAAATAAAGTTCAACATTAAAACTTGAAATTTATAGTCTAAAATGTCTGTAACATCCTGACGATGAGCTACAAAAATACATACATCACGAACTTGAAAGGTTGGTTTATATTATAAATTGAAGTATTTTTATGTAATTGTCAAATAAATATGCCTATTAAAATTTCTTTATCAGAAATTAAATGTACTCATATTAATGGCCATGTTATGTTTTGAAATATTTGACAATTCTAATATGTTATTCCTCATTTTTAAGTGTTTTTTCAATGTAATGTATTATAATAATTCACTAGTTTGTAAATAAATTTTATTTTGTTAAGTTTAAACACTACTTTGTACTTTTAAAATAATTATCTATAATTAAAATTGACATCTCAGACGTCCGTAAGAGAATAAATAATTAAAATTCAAAAAGAAAAAATCAAAGAGAGTGGAGAGGAATAAAAATATGCTAATCCTATTAGGCACGTATTATTTTTAAATTTGTTATAATTAAGTTTAATTTGTTAAGCTGCAATCATGAAATAATTTCAGATTATAAAACTTTTGTAATCCTCACTTTAGCATATTATCAAAAGTTTACAATACAAATATTGTACGTATATAACTTTAATTGATTTATGCCGGTTTAATTGTATTTATCAGAATTTATTATATATCCAGCTCAAGAAAAATTTAATAACATAAGTTTAATTCATTAGAGTGAGTAAATAAACGTCACAATAAATTAAAATTAGTGGATATAATAGAATGTACAAAAGTTTCTTGTTTGCTGGAATTTCAGTAAAGCTGATGTATTATAATTAAATGCTAATATAAGTTTTAAAATTCACAAAGAAACTGTTAGTTAATTTAATATAAAAGTATTTGAATTTTAATTAGATTATAAAACCTTATATAATTGAGGTTTGAATGCGTAAGACAATCTCAATCTCAGCCCTCGGTTTTTCGGCTAAAAACATACCATAGTCTAGTATATCTATATATAAATATATATAGAGTATAGAAGAGATTGAAGACGTTGGTTGGGCGAATAAGGTAGAATTTCATTGTATATTGATGTGGTTGCTAAAAGGAAGTGGAAAAGTAACGAAGCCAAAGATGCGTGCAGTTGCGATAATTAAAGTTTCGTTTGATTAAAAAAGTTCCAAGTCTCTTTTCGTACACCATCATTAACTGAAAAACACGGGTGTTGGATGGCTGGGTAAATACGAAGCCGTTCAAGGGGTTTGTGATCGTCGAATGCACCTAATTAAATAAATTAATTGGCAATGTTCGATGAACGAGGAGAGTGTGATCGTTATCAGCCAACCAAAATTCGTGCATTTTTTTCCATTCTCGCGGCTGATTATGCTAAACCCACCCCCTTGCCATGGCCACGTTATTTGCAGTACGCATTTTTTTCTCTCCCCCATACAAATTGTTTCGTGGAATATCCTGACTATAACGCATTGCAGGAGCCAATCGGCCTTCGTTTCCGATTTAGTGAGGGTGCATGTCCTCCCGAACGCGCCGAACGCTGAACGCTGCTGCTGTCGCCGCGCGCGCCCCTCACCCCACAACACAACGAATTCGGTTCGGTGTGTGTGTGTGTGTGTGTGCATCGATTCGTGCCCAGCACTGCTCGATTATATTTGTCATATTAGTTCACAATTTAAATATATTACTTGTTTCGCGTGGTATTTGGTTATAAATCCGAAAAAAGCGAGATGCGGTGCGGAAAAAGTATAGTATGTTGTACGGCGGGTCACTAAACTCGCGGCGGCACCCCTCACGTGACCGATCGATACAAACCAAACCCATTACAACCCTTTTACTATTACGAGCAAAGTTAAATTGAGAATACAAATGCGGATACACGTTTGATTGCGGCGTGTATACACCATTTAATTTACACATTGCGTTTTTTTGCAAATTATCAACGCGATTTTTTGCGCGCACCAACATTTTCCATAATTGCAAAATTTATTGCCGCTCATGCGACACGCTTAATAGTGTAATGGCTGATAATAATGATAGAATGTTAAAGTGTCTTGACACTTTTACTAATTATATATATTTGCATTCATTTAGTTTCTCACACAGTTTACATTTCTAATTTAATGAATCGTTTACAATAAATTCAGGATTGAAATAATGATAGAGAACGCTTGATAAAATATGCAATACATACATAAATCGTTTGATTTAATTATTATCATGGAACACATATTTTATTTATTTTATATAAAAACTGTATTGGATAATCAAACAATAATTATAGAGTAGAATTCTTTTAAGTACACACATTAATTTAATAAAAATATAATGACTACCTGTTTACATAATCGCTATTCAAATAAAATTAAAAAGAAATTATTTTAACTTTTGCAATGCGAATATTTTCGCAAACTTATTAACTTGAATAATTGAAAATGGTAAATTATAGGTTATGAACACGGTCTACTTATTGTAATTTAAGCTTCCTGTTACCTACGTATCGTTTTGTTTGTCTTACAAAAAACAACTTTAATAAATTTATTAAATATTTGAACTTAAAAATGAGATAAAAACATTTATACCTACAATATAATAAATGTGATTTGTCACGTTAATGTAATTAACCATGAAACAATAAATAAATCTTTAGCATATATTTTAAATATATTTTGAGAAAGTTGTATTAAAAATTAATTATAATTACAGGTTATGATTACGGACTACTTTTTGTAAATTTCCTGTTTTTTAGTCAAAATAAAAAATAAAATTATGCAAATCTTTATTAAATTATAACGAAAAAAAAACTATAAACTTTTGGAGATTCATTATAAGTAATTGAGTAGAAAATACATAAAATATTTATGCATGAAAATCACAATTATGTGCATGTTAACATTTTGAATTCCAGTGGATTTTATGTTGTGGAAAAAATTAATATTTAAAAAAATCTCTTTTTGTTGTGGTTTTTTACTTTTTATTTTTAGTATTAATTTTATGATGCCAAACCATTGATATAACATAGCACAAAAATTTGTAATTAATTTTTTAAGCTTGAAAATGACAAAAAGTCTAGACATGTAGCAAATACTAAAAATAAAAGGTGAAAAACCACAACAAAAAGAATTTCGTTTAACAATGTGCATGATATTGTTAAGCACACTTTTCATAAATTTCTCCTTTTTAGTTTTTTATTAAAATATAAAATTCTGTAACATTTTAATGAAATAAACTAATTGAAATTACACATATTTTGCATTAATGCAATTGAGAATGAAACAATAAATAAAGTTTATGCATATTTCTTAAACACTTTTGTGAAAATTAGATAAAAATTTATTACTATTTACCTGCATGTTATTGTTGCTATCGCCTTTTCACAACTTTTTTAAGTTTTACTACTAATTTTTTTTATTAAATTGTATTTAAGTGTTTACTATAGTTTTAAATTTAAATAGGGTAATCTGTCCTGCGAATGAACACTTTACATTTGGGCAACATGTTCAATTAGAAAACAATTTTTTTATTATATGAAAGGTTTCAAAAAATAATTTATTAAAACATATCTATCTACAAATTAAAGAATTTATGGGAACGAACAGTCACGATATAAGAAGAAATATGGACTCCAAAAAAATAACATTTTCAAAATATTGCTCTGCATAGTACAATATAAATGTAAAGATATTAGACTAAAAAGAATCTTTAAATGTTATTAAGTGCACAATTATTGATTTAACAATAGCTTTCATTGGTTGAAATTAATTTGGATTGAACTACCTATACTTATAGAAATTAAATGGAACTATTCATAATTGTATAAAGTTTTAAGATGCTCCGTTGTTATTAATATCAATAGTATTCATTCACTGGATGGTATTCATTCTCTGAGCAGACTACCCTATTATCCAAGAAAATTAACTGCAATATACTTATATTTTGTTTCTAAAACTTCTTTCTTAGCCGGAATAAAAATTGTTGTGTAATTTTATGTAAAATTATATTGAAATAAATAATAACTTGCTAATGTTTTAAATTTAAATATGCCTTTCAATTTTATATTTTCATATTTACTACTTATTTTTTTAATATATTATAATCCCAGTTTAACTTTAACATGATTTTTTTTAGGATGTGAGTTTGAAAAATACAATCAATAATTGTCAAGCGAAAGAAAAATTGCTGAACGATTTTTTAGCAAATTCTACGCGAATACACATCAGCAGAATTTTTATCTGAACTAATTTATCACAGCAAGCATTGATTGAAGTATCTTGAAAACAGTATCACGATCAAGATTTTTTCAAGTAGATACTGAAAGCAATGAAATATCTGTACACGATTTAAGAAAAACTCTCGTGTTGCGGGAGGAAAAAAAAGGGGAAAAGAACGCGACTTGAACAGTTATCGACTTTTTGGGGGAGCTGAGCTCTGGAATATAGCGCTGATAACCAACGCACATAAAAGGGGTAAAAATGTCTTGTCAGGTCGTATCAAACCACCCTTTATATTACATCACCCACACAGTATCTGATGTTGACATTGCAAGATGCAACCCCATTTTGCATTTAAATTTAAAGCGTCTCGTAAAAAATATCGCGCGGCGCTGCACCCACGTTTCGTTTTTTACTTATTTTTGTTGATATTTTCCTTAAATTTAAACGTCATTAAGCTTAATGTGTTGATGAGAGGAAATTAAGCAGTTAATGAGAGATCTTGGCGTCCCTGCAGCAATCCAAACATCAACTAAAGTCCGATTGCAGTTTAGAAAATCCCGATTAAGATCGCCGAAAATGCATGGTAATTACCGTTAGCGCAAGGAGGACGGGAACATTTCTAAATCACATTGTATAATTAGCTTCAAAGACATTCCAATTCAAACAAATTAAAGCACAATTTATATTCTTTTTTCATTCAAATTTAGTCGGCGTTTATTTCACGGACAACAAAACTTCGCCAATTAGCGATTACGCTCAATAATTTTTTTCTTCAACATCAACGTTTTACTTGTCAGGACGAAAAGGTTCATTGAATCGTCTTTATTGGTTAATTAAATTTATTTATTATTTGAATTACGAAGGTAATTTCAACTTATAGCATATCCATTTGATACACTTGTAGAATTCGCATCACTATTAACTATTAACCCTTTAAAACTCGAATAACGCAAATTAACGCTGCAGATACATTGGGTATGCATTATTAAATCATATTAGTGTATATTTGTGGACAGGATGTTGATATATTGGATATTTTTTTGTGTTACATCTACGCGATACTCATTAGAATTATGAATGTCCTAAAGTATATGACTATGAGTAAATAAAGCAAACATATTTTGTGATAAATACATTCCTAATGCTGGTAGAAATCATAAACACATAGAAACTCATAAGTGTAAACTTCTACCTCATGTGTTAAACGTATATTTATTTTAAGATTTTTCCTATAGCGCAAGAAATATCAAATTGCTACTATGGCTCTCATACAATCAAGCTTCTTCATAATGTGAGCTATCATAATCACATAACAACGTATAGGCGCAAACAAATGCCTCACATGTTAAGAAGAATTCTTTCTTAACATTTTGAATACTGTACCAAAGATCAATTTGCGCCTATGAATTGTAGTGTATTTATGGTTCCTAATAATGTTAGGAATGAGAATCACGTAGAAACCCATAAGTGAACACCTCCACTTCAAGTGTTAAAAAGAGCAGCATTCTAATATCTTTAATGCCAATTCTTGTCAAATTTTTATCGATTAAAAAACGATACGTTATGTATAAATTATATATCATATTTATACAAAATTACATACCTTTATTCTTAAGTAGTAAGTGCCGAAAAACCATAGAGTTCCACCATGTTGAGATTTGACAATCACCACTGAACGAAATCTATTGTAATTCTTATCAATTGCAGTTTTTTTTGGTTGTGACGTGGCACACAAACTTGTCCAGACGCTGCAAAAACTCCGTAAACAAAGTATGAGTTAACTACGTAGCAAGTGGAAGGTCATCATAAACATTTCTCGAATTTTATAAATTTTCTTTAAATGAAATTGTATATTAACTATGTACTTTTATTACTTTTTCTTAAATTACTATTAAAAAAATCACATTTTCGTTCGTCCTGCGAATGTGATATTGTAAAATATATACTCGTAACGAAAAGATTAATAAATTAAATATGAAGTAAGTAAGTAAAATAATTTGATAAAACAGTGTTTTAAATTGTCTCATGTTTTTCTTACCAGCACACTAAAATAATCAATTTATTTTATATATTTAATCATTACTTACAATTTTAACTTTTTTCAATTATTTTTATTAAGAAAACATATATATTGTCGCTGTTGTTAGAATTTTTGCCATTTGCCATTTGCATACATGAATTCAATGTAACAGTAGTCGTAAAAAGCTCATTAAAAAACTAAATGAAAATTATTTTTTTTGTACATGACGAGACTAAATTTGAATCAAAAAGTTAACAAGCGTATTTTATCTATCAGTGAATACTTATACCTACCTATACGAAATTCAACAAGCAATCACAAGCTAAGCGGATTTTATTGCTCTCATATATGATCATATCCGAGATATGTACAATCCATTTTATTAACACATCAATAATTTAATATTTTTCTTATTTTCGCAATATAGCAATATTTTCCGTATACAATCTATACAAAAAAATGTTGTTTACAACTCGTGAAATACGTTAACATATTTGCGAAATATTTTTGCGATTGTTAAGTAATGCAAGTATGTTAATATTTCCGCTTTTTTTCTCCTGGTGCAATATATAAAGCAATTATAAAAAACGGGAACGTGTTTCTTAAGTGTATTCAAATGATCCAACACACCCTTCCTCACATTTTTATTTCATTTCAATTTCGGATCCCTTGAATTTTTGAAGACGGTACACGAAAGGGTTTTCTCTTCCATTCATGTATAATGTAACTAGAGCGAAATTATCTATGCACATCAACAATTTTGAAATTTATATGCCTTCACCTAGTTTTTTTAAATGTCAATTAAAGCAAAAGGTAAGAAAGAAGCGAGGAGGAAAAAAATATCGTGGAGTTGTCCTTTTATGCGCGCTATAGAAAAATGAATATAAAGATTTATGTACCGAAAAAGCGAAGAGAGTGAGAGAGAGATGTTAATCATCGCGATGAATAAAAAAATTTATTTGCCGAGCTGATGGGTTTTTGCACTTGATGAAGTTTGCTTTACATTTGAAATTTTCTAGTTCTATGCAAGATGAAAAACTAACATTTAGTTTATTGCTTCGCTCTAATAGAAAATAGACAGCCAAACATGAGATAGGACAGGAAATTTTAAGATTAAATTACGTTTTTTTTTTATATATTCTAGACATATATATTAAACAGTAAATTTTAATTAGTTGACGATATTTATATTAATTTAATTATGTTGCAATGTGTTTTATTTATGTAGAAATAATAATTTAAATTAGGCTAATAAAAATGAAATAAAAATTTTATATTATTTTTGGAGCAAACTTTACAGCTTTTCGGTTAATTAACATATAATAAAAATACGAATTAATTTATTCATAATTAGATGTTATTCTTAAATTATTATTTAGCTAAAAAACATTTTTCACTTGCGTTGTAAATCTTCCTTTTTATTAAATAATAAAAACGCGCTGGCTGCGCTAAATATTTAGTTATTATTGCTATAAAAATATTAAAATAAAACAACAATGAGGCAAAGTTAATTAGTAGCAACAACAATTAAATTCCAATTTAGTATTAGATTTAATTTTTTATCTTTGTTTTTTATTCTGCGACTTTTAAACTTTGGGTGGCAATACCTAATAAATAGGGTTCTTCTTTGTAAATATTGTAAACATTATATATTAATAAACCAATTGTGCAAAAGGTATCTATAATATAATTTTCTTAATCAAAATCAAAAAGAAATCACTGTTTTATTGTTGATTCAAAAGTTATAAAATAAAAAATAAAAAACAAATCGGGCAACGTTATATCGCAAAACTTTATTGAGTATAATACTATGATTGAATTGAATTGCTATAAAAATATTGAAATAAAACACTATAAGCCAACAATGACGCAAAGTTAATTAGTAGCATGTTAAACGTTATCATCAACAATTAAATTCCAATTTAGCTTTTGCAATACTAACGGCAAGTGTTCGTATAACATTTAAGTAATGTGATGACTTAAATGTCGAAACATTATTAATGCAATCAAGATTTTTTATGTATGTAGTGTGCGGTATAGAAAATGCAAGTCAGTAACGCGAAACAATGTCAATTTAATTAAGAAACACCCTTTAAGTGTAGTGTGTTTTAATTAATCATCGTTCAAACAGTTTGTATTGAGTCACTATAAAAATACTGTTGTATAGGTATTATAAGTTAGTTGTTTATCAATTAACGTATCTAAATATTTATCTTTTTAATTGCTTTAAGATATTCATTATTAATTTTGCAAGAAAAATGCGAATCAGTCAAATTAACACATTAGAGTTTTAGTGTTTTGTAATAAATAATTAGGTACTTACCTCTTTAATTTTGAATGAATGTTTATTCAAGTTTGTGCAAATAGTACCAAAGTAAACATAACAATTATTTATAAATAAATGAAACTAAAATTTTGTTATTACTTTCCTTATGTATGTAATCTTGTAGCAACTATATTTATAAAATTTTTATTGCTTAGACTAAACTAACTTCGACTTTTGTGCAATGTCATCATTACTATAAGTATGAAGTTGGCAACTCGTTTGTCATCAACCAATTTATGATCTATATTGACTATTATTTGATGCAAAACGGCTTAATTGACTGTTAATACCACAGCTGACAGTGCAGACAAATAATCGTCATTTCAAGAAAAAATACCACCAATTCATTTTCTGCATTTTCGATTTTTTTAATATTTTACTAAAATAGCCCTGCAAAACAACAATTTTTATTTTAACATCTAATGCAATAAATGAATAATACATTGACGCTAAATTAAAAGCAGGAAGTTAATGTTTGTATTAGAATCTAAAATTGCAGAGTTTTTTTTTAAAACGTAAGACATTAATGAAATAAGGTATTGATCTCAATAGTATCGGTTAAGATAGTTTAAAAACTAATTAACAACATATTTGAAAACAATATTTCTAAGACTTATATTTTATATTAAAATTTTCTTAAATTTTATGAAATGGGTTGCTGGAAAACGAGTTACTAACTTCAGACTCCATGATATTCTTGCATATTTCACTACATTTGTTCTAAATTTCTTGCTTATTATTCGATTTATGCACTGCTCTGTTTTAAATACATAAGAAAAATAATATCAAATATACACTGCAAAAATAGGCACAATTAGAAAACTACAAATTTTTTGTAGTTAGTAGCCATTTTAAATAAATAGATACGTTAAAAAATTAATAATTTCAAGGTTGGTTGCAGTAAAACCATTGAGATTTATAGAGATGAAATTGCATAACCGACACGCAAAAATATAAAATAGTTGCGTTGTATTTTTTCTCATTTGATAATGAATTGTAATTGATGATCTCATAGTTAGGTAATCTTTTAAAATTTCAGTCAATTAAGCTAATCCAGGGCAAAACAATGATCTGTCAAATACTCCATAGCATATCACGGTTTCAATTTAACGCAAATATTTTTGTTATTTCTTTCTCAATTCACATTTAATATCCAAAAAATGTCAATATTTTAATCAATTCGAAATTAACAAAAATTGTGATAATTTTACATTTTACATACTAAAAATAACTGAATACGCTAGTTTATTTCAATATTACATTATTAAAATATTGAACGTTCAACATAAAAAATATTATTCAAAATATGTGTAAATTATTTACAGACAAAACTAAATTAATATGCAATACATTTTAAATAATTTATAATTATAATAATAAAAAGTTAGTGTAAATTCATTTATAATACGTAAATATACCTGAAATATTTAGAATAATTTCAGCTAAAAATACATCTATAATCAAATTACCAACATATTGTTGGAAAGCTTGGAGGGTTTTTAATATTTTACACTGCTCCTACATGTATTTAACTATCAATACATAAGATTTTTGAAATTTTGCATTAGATTAATTAGCAATTAGTCGTGTGACAGTATCCAATAATTATTTTTTTTATTTTTCTTTGTAAATATTGTAAACATTATATATTAATAAACCAATTGTGCAAAAGTTTTCTATAATGCAAATTCCTAAATCAAAATTAACAAGAAATTACTGTTTTTATTGTTGATGTAAAAGTTCGAAAATAAAAAAATAAATCGAGTAACGTTATATCGCAAAACTTTATTGAGTTGCATAAAAATACCATGATTGAATGAAACAAAAAGAATATTGTTGGATGTTAGAAAAATTGTCAAACTTGAAATTACTAAACCTTATTACTTTTTCATAGAAGACAGCTAAAAGGCGATTTTCAGTAATATCAAGTGATTATCATAAATACTTATCCAACAATAAAAATGTAGATGAATAAAGCAAAGTCATTTGATAATTTCAATTAAGAAAATTTAATTTAAGAAATGGACTATACGTATAGCGATATTAATTATAAATAACATGTGAAAATTAATTTCAATGTCTGATAATTACATACTTACATATATTATTGAATCTTGGAATGAAATCCGTAGCATATTAAATTTCAATGCATTGGTTGGATAAATTAAAAATCTTAAATATTGCAAACGGCAAGCAGTAGGTTTACAAAAATAAAAACTGTGCTGAATGGCAAATTGCTTTAATCCTTCGATAATAACCAGCAATAGGTAGTGGTCGCGGTATCTAATCCGGCATATAAAAGAATTTATAAATGGCATTCTTGTCAAAGTATATATGATATGAAAGAAATGAAATGAGTTAATAGCAATAATTTACGCGGCATATTTTAATTGCAAATGCAATTAGGAAATATCAAATAACATAGATTATGTATAAATACACGATATAATAGAGTCCACGTAGGCGATATAAATATTCTTTGATAATATACCGGTTGCGATTTATGGTTTGTCCACAACCGACAAATACAGTGGCAGAGGCAAGTTGTTTGAATAAATCATTTTGCGTTATAAATTAATATGTAAAATTCATTCATACATATATATAAGAGAGCGCAGATGAAGTGCGCGCGTGTATAACTGAATTATATAATAAATTTTTCAAAACCTGTTTGTTTTGTTAACACACAACAACAACCAAAATGCTACCAACGCAATTTTTCAATTAAGCAACACAACATCCAGCAGTCCGACGCTATGCGAACGAACGAAAAACGCCGCGCCGCACATACCTATATGTACAAAAATTTTTGTAGTTTGGGTGTGTTTTACAAATTCAATAAACAAGTGGTTGTTTAAATTATGAACGCACCTGTAAATTTTTGTTGCAAAATGAAATTGTTTAGCTGCGTATTATTTGCCTACAGATATTCAGTTTTTTTTTTTGTTAATAATTTCTGAACAACTTACATACATGTTCACCTGCGCATTATTATATTACAATATCAAGCTGTTGTTTATATTTTATTATATACAGAGCATCACTTATTCCAATAAATGCGTACATAGCGTATAATTTGCAATATACGAAAAATGATTTGAATAATGCAGCACTAAGTTAGTTGGTGTCGCAGCCGAGAAGAATATAAAAACGAGCGCAATATTTATTATAAGCATGAGTCTTATTTGCATCAAATGTGTATTTTTTCCTCACTGCTGATTATTATCAAATATGGTAATTGCAATCACTTGCATTCATTTCGTTTGCAATTGCAGCGCATAAAAAATTGTTTTTTATTTATAATGTTTTCACATAGAGGCTCGTTTTTATGCCACGTTAAATAAAAAAAGTGTTTTCGAGCGCGCAGTTGTTTCGTCGCGTCGTATGTTTATTCAAATTATGTGGAAAATTTTTTTTCACTAAGCAGCAGCATGTAAAAAATATCCGTCGCGGCTTAACCGACAAATGTGTAAACTGTATGTATATACTACATTTTGTTTCAATAAATTTAATTAATGATTGTTGCTATGAAATGAAAAATGCTTCACATGTAGGTTTTCAGCAAACGGCTACGGTTTTGCGGTAAATGCAATGTTATTTATGAATGAAATTATTATCACAAAACCTGTAAAAAAAACGGCGACATTAAAATATTCACTGAAGCAACAATGAATAAGTTTTAAATTGTGAATTGTAGTTTGAAAATGTAACATAATTTATTAATTTTGATGAAAATTTAATATATATAAAGTATTAAAATGTTAAATTATGAATTGAATTAAACAAATTATATGTGGTTGAAATATTTTAGTTTCATTGCTAATAAACGTAACCGAGTAGAATAATTAGTGAATTGTAGATTGAAAATGCAAATTTAATTTATTTATTGAATTAAAACTACAATATTATCTATTTAATAAAATTTATAGAGTAGGTATATGATAATTTAATAAATTTTGTGAATGAAGTCTGATTTTTTATTCTAATGTAATTATAAATATGTTTTATGTACATACACTGCTTAGTAAAAGTATTTGAAACTCGACTATTTTTTGTAGAAAATTATAATAAGCATTAAAATGTTAAATTATGAACTGAATTAAACAAAATATTTGTGTTTCTCATAATTAGTTTCATTGCCAATAAATGAAAACTAGTAAAATTATTAGTGAATTGTAAATTGAATATAAATGAATATAAAAAATTTCCAAATTAATGTAATTCAGTTTAAAAAAAAACAAAAAAGGAGCAAAAATCATGAAGGGCTAATGGCAAAACTGGTAGGGTAATTGCGCCCTAACAAATAAAATGAATAAAAAAGCTACATATTGTAAACTTGTCGTAAAATATACAAAAATCACATTTGTCATTATCAGAGATGTCTTGTAAACTGCATTCCGTATGGACCATCGCGAACATAATTCACATCTAAACCATCATTCGTTGCCTTTCGTAAAATCATATCAAAATAAGCTAGAAACGTCATTACTCTGTTGGACATATTTCATTGCAAGAAGATGTGAAAGGCAATGTAGTGCAAACTATATCTTAAAATATTCAGCAATGCACAGAAGAATGCCTCTTTGTATATACAATTATCAAATCCAGAAATAATTATTATATATAAAAATAATTTAGCTTCAATTTTTATGCGCATTTCAGTTACAAGAGAAGGCACGAAATATTATATGCAAGGGCTGCTAATTTATTTGTTGAGGAACTGTCGTCTTTTGTATTATGTTAGATTACACAATATTTGCAAGGTGCTGATGCGTTTTTCTGCTCTCTACATCTAATAATATTTAAGATAGACCAAACTTTCTCGTATAAAAATTTAATAAATTTTGTGAATCAAGTCTGATTTTTTATTCTATAAACAGTTATTTTATATGTATTGCGTGATAAGAAGTAAGAAAAGTATTTGAAACACGACTAGTTTATATTTTGTAGAAATTTATGATAAAAATGTTAAATTATAAATTGAATGAATTAAACAAATTATGTGTATTATTTGAAATATTTTAGTTTTATCGGCAATAAACGAAAAGGAGTGAAATTATTATACAATGGAAAAAAATAAAAATGTAATAATAAATCACATACTTATCTTATTATATCTATAATTAATACGATTAAGCAAAACACTTAATGTTATTTATAATTTTTGCGCTTATTCAAAATTACTTGACCCATATTTTTTATACATTATTTTTTTATAAAGGCGATATGCAAATTCTCTTTCTAATAAAATTTAAATATGCTTAAACAATCTTCATCTAAGTTTCTCATTAAATGTTAATAGAGATTTTTATTTCTAATTAGTTTTTGCAAATTTTTTTATTGCAAAATTACTTTTTATTGGCTTGAGGCAATAAAAAAGTATAATTTAATTAAAATATTATTGTCCAATCACTTAAATATCAATTAAATCTTTGCGAAAATATTTGTCATCAAACGAATTTAATTTATTTAATAGGCGACAATAAAAAATAAGGAATGATTGCGTAGATATGAGATTTATTATTTAAATATTTGGAGTAATTAATTTTTAAAAACGCGCTTCGTTAGTCAAATTTGATGTGTAGGTTATATGAGTAAGTTAATCGCGTTATAAGGATGATGGGAAGATGAAATTAAATTTCCTGTAGGGACCAGGGCAAATATTTTATACTCTTAATGTGTATACGGCAGAAAGACAATTGACTGTGAATATTTGCAATTATTTTAGTTTAAATGTCCGTAAAATTGTTGAATATTAATAAATATTTTCAGCTGTATAATTTACAATCCCCGTCCGTTTTATAATACAAGTTTATATTCTGCGCTAAATTGAACTAAATTATTGAAACGGATGTAAATAGTTGGTGGTTTTGCTTCGTTATAAATACAGGTATTTGTGCATCAGTTAGTACAAAAACCTACAATTACCGATCATAACTTTTCTACCTTCAGTTTTTTTTTTCATATTTCATATTATGGATGTTGTTGTTAATTATGTATATCACACTTGTTATCTATATTAATTACTGTAAGTGTTTTTTATTAAAATTAATTAAAGGCATTTGAAGCCAACTAAAACTGCTTGCTCTTTATTTATACATAAATATGAAATTATTTATGAAATTGATAAGTAAATTGCGCTTGAATATGTATATGGATTAAATTTAATTAATATTTTTTGTTTGCAAGAAAAATATTTTTACTCTGCAAAATTTTATTCGCTGGTGGAAGATGATGTGCATGCGGAATTTTGCTTTGTACAGCCCTAGTTAGGGTAGCGATGCATTTGCTAGCGGTCGCTACATTATCGACGGGAGGGGAATATACATCAGCAAAGCTACAACCCAACTGGTATTATAGTCGCTACTTACACATAGATGGCACAGTAGTGGCAATTAAATATAATTATAACATCTTGTAACCGTTCTAATCTTATTCGAAACGTTAAAGCAAAAATATATTAATTAGTTTTGAAATAATCTGGTAATTAACAATTTAAAAGCAATAAATAGTAGTAAGGCATTACATAAATCGCTGTCTAATTGAATCGAAGTATAAATATAGAAAATTTAATAAAAGTGTGTTTTATTTATGAAAATAAAATTGCAAAGTTGACGCACAAATTTATATACGTTACTAAGCATATTTACATTGATTAATTGTCATTAATTATTAATAAGTAATTAAGTAAGGTAAAATATTTTACTTATATGTGTATGCTAGTTCGAATGTAGGCGTTTTAAGCTGGAAAAAATGATAATTATTTATTATTTTAATACCAACATCTGCAATTATTTACCATATTATCGTATAATGCAATCACTTAAATATTTTTATTTATATTTAAGTAATAAATAATTAAATAATATGTAAACTACATGTAAGCTTTTTATAATTATGATGATGGAAGTATTTATACAGCAAAATAGACTTTATTACTTTTTTATATACTATATAATCAATAAGCATTTTTATGTTACTAATTATCGCTGATTAGTGCCTGCTTATGTAATGAAATATAGTGTAGCTAAAATTAAATTCAATTAAGCGCGTTTTACGTATAGAAACACACATGGACACCTACGCCTAAAATAGTTTCAATGCTAATTATTTTAAAAACGGCGTCGATTTTTCGCACGGAAATTGTGAAACATTGCAAATTAATCGAACAT
>JARJDW010019173.1:0-30173 GCA_030264715.1 Adinopsis sp. GC000173 | reverse complement strand
TGATATATTAAAGTTTCAAAAATTTTAATAAAAATAAAAGTTATAAACAATTTTGTTTATATTGTTCTAATTTGATTTATTGATATTAATTAGGAATTTTCAATCAATTTTATAAGCGACCATTGAAGATTAAGAGTTGTATAATCAATGGGTTTTAACAGATTGCTAAAATATTGATAAGGAAAAAAGTTATAGCATTTTAAAAATTTGCTATATTTCTAGAAACGGTAGGCTGGAAACGGTAGGCTAACTTCACACTGGTAAAAAAATATTGCTAATTTAAAGTAAATAGGTGCATTAATTTTATTAAAGAACATTTCAATTTAAAGTAGAAATGGTTTTTATCTTTCATGAACAAAATCTTTTGCTCGCAGCAACGTGCTGCTACTGCTGGAGAGTTTCCCACAAACTTTTTAATTTCGATAAAATTGTACCGAATTTTTATCGGCTAATTGTATTTCCGGCAATTTCAGAAAGCAAACCGAAAAACTTCGCACGTAGAGCCGTTTAATTAAATAGGAAAACACATTTTCCCACTTATATCCGAAAACGTAACGTTCATAAAATACGATCAAGCATCATACAAAAATACTCAATCGAGCAGTGCAGAGCGCCTCTTCGTCCCCTCATCGCGTCGAAATTAATTAATCGAAAATTTTACGACAACAATATAAATCGAATGGAATGTCACCTCGTCGTATATATAATATTACTGTTTGTTCAAGCGCGCAATGTTTCTCTCTAATGTCATCGCATTCGATGTGTGCCTGTGTGTATGTGTGTGTGTGTATGTATAGAAAATGAAGAGAAGAGGTGAATGCAATGCCTTTTCAACCGGTTCTACAAGTGCAAGCACATTTTATTTTATACGTCGACGGTGGAAAAAGGAGACTCTCACATACAAATTACATAAATGCGCCCAAAAATAGAAGCGATCGCAAAATGCCATAGTTTTGCGCGCGTGTGTGTGTGTGTGTGTGTGTGTACGTTTGTATTTTTTCCTCTATCCGCAGCAACGCATTTCATTTCCAGCTACGCCTCAATATACAATGCGACATCGACGCATACTTCGAATTGATCGGAAACATGTACAAATTGTGCGAACATTTGTATGCTAACATCATCAAAACGGTGCTTTTCATCATTTCGCTTAAAAACTAAACAAAAAGTCGGAAATTGTATAGTAGTAATCAACGAAAGTAATCATTAATAGTTTTAATTTTTCAATGATTTTCTTGGAAATAGAAATAATTGTAAAATGCATAGAACATTGTAAATAATTATAAAGTACCGTATTAGTCAAAATAGCTGTTGGCTACTTTCAGATTTTGACATTTTTGTATTGAATTTTCATGGCATATTAAAACGTAAATAAAAAAATTAGTTGCAAAATCTTTAGGTAGATCTCTATATATATCTTTTTAATTAAGAAATTAAATACTCTTTGGGGAGACATTAAAAATTGTATAATAAATGGTGAAAACTGCATAAGCTGCAAAATATAATATAAGAAACGTACATATACTCAAATTACAAGTAGTTTCATAAAAGTTGAAAAACTAAAATTCGTTAGAAAGAGAAAAAAAATTATAAACGCATAACTAAAATGATTTTGTTTTCAAATTGACTGGCAATCATTGAAACTTCATCTCTTCCCTAAAAACTAAGATAAAACAGGTATATCGACAGTTAATAAACAATGGTTATCACTAATAGTAAATGTTTGGATGCTTTTTATTTAGGAAGAAAAAAATAATAAAATTCGCAAATAAATCTAAAAGCATGCAATAGGAAAACATTGTAAGCCAATTTGTTTTAAAAATTGTTTTCTTTGAATTATTTTCTCAGATGTTGGAGTTATGTAGTTCTTTGACATGTCTTTATATTTCAAAATTTTAATAAGAAATTAAAATATAAACAAATTAAATGAAAAAAATGTCAAAAAACTGAAAAAACCTTTAAAATAACATTAAAATTTATAAAAATTGTAAAAGTTGTACCTTGAAAATCATTGCAAGAAGATGAAAACCAAATTTTACTATTAATCAACAAAAATGAAAACATTATTAACAGTATAACCAACTAAGATGGAAAATGATTTAGTTTCCTACTACCTGATTGGCCTCTTAATTTTGGACACGACCATACCTACACCACACAGAAACAATTTCATATCTGTCTGCAGGCGCTTCATTTCTAATTATTTTGCTAAGTTATAATCATAATGATTAGGCAAGCAGAGCTCGGGAATTGTTTTTCTACTAAATAATAAAAATTACATAAGCGCACGCTAATTCGACTATTTAAAGTACCATACATTTAGTGATGGAAAAAATTATACGTTCGCTTACATAATGTATAATTTTTTTTTCGATGATTGATGACCTCATTGGAATTTTTGTGGAGCTGCGCTAAACAATCACATAAAAATGCTGTTGCGCCAAATGCGAACGTGAAGCACGAAAATTTTAATCAAAGCGACCACACTTTTCAAGTAGCCGCCGATAAATAAATATTATTTTTAGCATTTCTTCGCTCCTAAATAAACGTAATGCGTATTTAAGTAGGCGATTAAGTTTTTACAAGTCGTTTAAACGCTTATTTATTGAAGTGGTTGAGAAAATTGCGTCGTCGCAAACTTGGAAAGTTAATTCGAACAAAGCGCCGTTTTTTCCCTCCACAAGGAGCTTTTTTTTCGTGGATTATCTATGGTACATTAATACAAGAAAACCGACTCATTACTTTATCACACATAAAAACCGAGAGCGTCTTAAATAAATGACGATGGAGAGACGAAGCGGAAAAAAAACGTAAAGTATGGTTCTCAGATTAGTTCATCTCTTCGTGCTCGGCTGCGTTTAAATTGAGCTATTAGAAAATGTGTCTGCGACTTTGCGCCGACAAGACAAAAAAAATGGTAGGCAGTCGATGTGCGGCGATCCAAGCTGAAACTAAACGCATTGATATTGTCGCGCCTATATATAAGAAAGAATACGTATATCGTTCGGGACGCCCGCGATATAACCCACCTGTGATTCAGCGTTTCAGCCCAACCTAACCCAATCTTCAGCAATTCCGCATTCTAGCGCCCACAATTGCGCTCGGCGTCGCGCGCAATAAATTCATTGTTCATTACCACCAACTAAACACGCGCACAGCTCGAAAAAATGCACCGGCTAGGAGAGATAGATAGATGTACACATGTACGTAATGGCAATTCGGTGCACAAAATTCGAAAAACGCCGTGAAATGTAATGAAAATAGCTGCGCGCCACAGCAATTTATCGCCTTGCTGCTTTTTTCAGTTTGTTAAGTTATAGTTTGCTAATTGGTGAAATCGCTGCATTTATCTTATGTATGTAGGTACATTTATATGTTAATTAATAATGTTTTAAAAATAAGATTTTAATTAAACATTCGCTATAGAATAATGCAATTATTCAAAGATAATCAATTTTATTATTAGTATTATAATAATATGCAAATGCTACTTTCATTTATTAAAATATAATGAAAGAAGAAATCTCATAGGAAATTAGAGCTCGTTCTTATGAATGAGAAATTCAATTATTATTTCTCTGTGCCATTTTTATATATTCCATGCAACAATAAAATACAATTCCTGTTCTGATACTACAAACACATACCGAGCGTCTGTAAATGATTGTGGTGGCTTTGCGATTATTTGCTGTGAATCAAATTATATTAAAATTCGCATGACGAAAGCGTTGCCTAAAATTACACTTTCAATACATACATATATTCATTTTCATTTTGCGTATGAGTGATATTCAAATTCGTGTGTTGCAGGTAAAAGTTTTCTCTAATTAGGTGCGAGAGTTACGGCAGCGGAAAAATGGTAGATTATACATGTATTTAGTTGGCTTGTTTAGACTGAATAACTCAATTTTACGCCACATTACTAAAGATACGTTTTTTTTATCACCAATTTTATTTTATTTATTTACCGGTATATGAATATTTATCTATCAATAACATATTAGTTTATTCATAACAGTCTCTAAAAAATGTAGTAAGATATGATTTAGAGGTGACAGAAGCCCCCTGTTGAATTTATCAAGTTATTCGTATGATTATTTATTAGAATAGTTAAATACCCAGTTGTTTAATATGTGTATAAAAATATAAGTTGTTAAATTGTTCATTAACGGTTGTTATATTATGTTTAACTAAATAAACAACTTACGATTAGTAATAAAATCTTAATTATTTATTAAATATTAATACCACCAATGAAATTTTCATAAAAATCAACAAAAGGATGGTATTAACAGTGAAGTGAATGTAATAATTTAAAATCTTCAATTATTAGGATATTCCTCAGTATAAATTATATAATTTTTGAATGTTTTTTTATTACCAATTTTATTTTATTTATTTACCGATATATGAATATTTATCTATCAATAACAAATCCATTTATTGATCACAGTCTCTAAAAAATGTAGTACCTTTTGAATAAATCTAATAAGAAACTATGTTATTCGTAAGATTATTTATTAGAAGAGTCGTTTAATGTGTATAAAATATAAGTTGCTAAATTGTTCATTAACTATTTATTTAACTAAATAAACAACTTAGTAATTTAACCTTAATTATTTATTAAATATTAATACCACATTTTCATAAAAATCAACAAAAGGATAATAGTAACAGTGAAGTGAATGTAATAATTTAAAATATTCACTTACTATAGAATATCCTCCAGTATAAATTATATAATTTTCGAATGTTTTTTTTATTACCAATTTTATTTTGTTTATTTACCGATATATGAATATTTATCTATCAATAACAAATCCATTTATTCATAACAGTCTCTAAAAAATGTACTACCTTCTGAATAAAACTAATAAGAAGCTATGATTTAGAGGTGAAAGAAGCCCCCTGTTGAATTTATCAAGTTATTCGTAAGATTATTTATTAGAATAATTATTAAAGCGTTCATTACCGGTTTATAAATATTTAACTAAATAAACAACTTCGTAATAAAATCTTAATTATTTATCAAATATTAATACCACCAATGAAATTTTCATAAAAATCAACAAAAGATAGAACAGTAAAATGAATGTAATAATTTAAAATTTTCAATTATTTGTTATACAAAATTAAAAATAATTTTATGCGAGCAATAAACCCTTTATTTTACACCAAATAGCAAAAATATTGTTTTAATTTTATTATGGAGGTGACTAACATGCTAATTTAAAAGCTCATATAGCACACTGAAAACAGCAGTACCAGCATATTTGTAGTTTTAAAGCTGCGGTGGACGCTACAATTTGTGTTCGCACTATACATGTATATGAAAGTTGGGGCGAATATAACCGATTTTTTTCTCCTTTTCGACGTGAGAATGGAAATTTATTAAAACCGCCTTTTTATCTGGCATGGGAAGTGTGTTTAGTGTTAAAGCAACGTGCCCGCCGCTGCTGCCGCTGCTTTTTTCGACGATTTCGAATGATAATCCAGTTCGATTGCGTTAACGCTTCGTCGCGTTCCACCTCAAAAATTTATTATAATTTAGAGAGAAAAATACCGCGAGGAAACGAATTCCATCCCATCCCATCCCATTCCATCCAATTCCGTGTGAACCAAATAGATAGAAATACAATACGGTTTACAAACCGAGAAAAAAAAGCGAGTCATTAATAGCATAATCCATTATTTTCATCTGACAGTTGAGAAATTCAAACGAATTATCAAAAAAAGTTGCTTAATTCATAAATAATTACATTTGCGTTTATCATACATATACGCACTAATTAGAATATGCAAAAGTGTACATTTCCATCGAAGCAAAAACGGTTATGCATTATTGCATAACTCACATTAATAAATTTTATTTGTCAATTAATTATTGCAAAATAATGCAATATGTAAAGATCAATTAATAATAAATTGCTTATATAGATTTTTCCTATGCAAATTGGCAATGATACTTCATAAATAAAAGCAATAATTGTATTTATTAATGCAACGTAAAAAATGCGTAAAAACAGCATGATATTTATCTATATTATCGATTATGATATTAATAACAATAAAATTTAATTAATGCGCAACGATTTAATTAAAAAATAGCAAATGTAAATGTTTGCACTCTGTGTGAGCTGATTAAAATTTCTGCAATCACAAAAATCCGCAATTATAAAATAATAATCTGATAATCTATTATGCAACAATTTAATTAAAAACCGCATCGCTAATATTTAGCGTCAAGTGCGCCCGGCAGATAAATTTTGCGATCGTACGCTCTCGTCGTCGTCGTTGTCTGAAAATTGCAAGCGTTTGCAGCTTTCAGCATTCTATGGTGTTATAAAAGCGTTTATGTGCCTCTCGTTCGCTTAAAAAACATATTCAACGCGCAACACCATAATTCTAAATGTAATCCCTCTATTATAATAATCTCGAGTATAAAAAAAGGAATGTATAAAGAAAGATGAAGGAAAAGTGCGGAAATATCGCTGCGGGACGTTGCGCATCAAAAAACTTTCTTACGATTTCGCTCGCCGAGAATGTAAGAAGAGGAGACGAAGGAAAGTTCACCCTTCGCACAAACACAACGTTCAATCTCTGCATTATCACATGACATTAATCTTACGTACGTTCGTGGCAAAAATCACAAAATTTCATGAATAGTTATAACAATCGAATTTATATAAATGGATGCTTCTACATCTTTTATTATTACGATGAGCGCAAAAAACCTCATTCGTGCACTCAATTCAATAATTAATCACCACAAACATTATATAATAAAACTTTATTTCAAGATTACAAAACAAATAGTATGGATCTGTTATTTTTAAGATTTGTAAATAGAAAATTTAAGACAAACATAGGAAACGTTTTATATTATTGTTTTCAAACATTTTTTTATTCAATTTAAATATAAAATTTAACAACAAAATAATATTTTTCTAGCTTGATTGAAAGTAAACAGTGAATGTGCGTTAGTTTTTTATTCATTCTTTGAATTGTAATGAATCTAAACGAAATAATAAACAAGGTGTTTCTAGGTATTTTGATTATGTTGAAATGATTTCGTTTTATTATGAAAATCTCATGCCATGTTCGCATCTTTTCATCGCACAAACATAAAACATATTTTATTTAATTATTCAAATATGCCGGCACAAAAAGCTTATTTACTTTATCGTTTGCAATCTTCACTTTTATGTGATTGTCGAAATTAATACGGAAGAATGAAAGGGACTTTGTCACCGCAATGAATCAAGAATGTAAGTAGACAAACATCGCATCGCATCAAAAACGTTTACGTTCTGTGTCGTGCGATGCGAAACAACATTCATTCGACGAGGGGGGAACACACCAGCCAAATAATAGGTTATAAAAGCGGGGATGGACGAAATGAGCGTGCGATGATGAAAAATCCGTTTTTATAGCGAATTCGCACATAAAACAACTCGCTAAATACGCGCCCACACATTACCGATAAAATTTTCGCGCGCGCAAAAAATCGGCGTGCACGTAAAATGATAAGCGACTTTATTGTTGCACAGCACCAACAACAACAATAAAAAAAATTAATTTTTTGCCCTGCTGTTATTGTTATTCAAATCTGACAATGTTCATCTGCGGACGCGCGATTCGCCGCTGCTCCTGCTATTATATTATGTAGTTCAATAGCATGAGCTTGCAGATTCCTATCGTCTCCACTTACACATACGTATTACATGTACAGACAGACGTCCATGCAGATTTGACTGACTATCGATCACTCATACAACATACCATAAGACGACTTTTTTCCAACGTGCATGCATGTACGACCGTACGTACTACGTATCGACTTTGCGCTGCCATTCGCCTTTTTTATCAAGATTATAGGCTTTGGAGAGAAGAAAAAAGCGAAAGGTTCGACGTTTAGCTGTGCTCTCTGTGCTCTCTGTGGTCGAGTTGGTGGATCGAGGCCGCGCACCATCATCAACGAATTTCTGTCAATGTGATTCAAAATGAATCGCAACTATACAATACGTGTACGTATTAATTGGGAGACATAGACAGGCAGGCATCCAGGCATGATGTGTTATTCAATTGCGATGACATATTTATCAACGTAATTATTATTATTTGCGTTGCGCTGCGAATAAAAGTGGCATGGATGCGTGCAAAACTATTGATTACGGTTTAATGGCCAAATATCATCATTAATTTAATGCAATTTTATATTTATTAAAAAGTATTGATTGAAATTTCCATTCATTCGAATAGGATACGGCATTGTGCTGCTCCAAGTTTCAAAGTTCGCATTTTCAAGTGTTTGAAAGCATAAAAATGTTGAATCGTAATTAGATGAAAGTTTATTTGAAATCATTGATTTTTCATCCAAGACGCCAAGGCAATAAATTTTGAAATATTCAATTAGATTTATAAGATTTTATGTAAAATCAATTTATTTATGAAATTTAAATTCTGATATATGTTAAATCTTCCATATACAACAAATTTATGTAGGTTTTATGATAATTTTATTCGAAATGGCAAATAAATCTGCTTGCTTTCTTATATCAACCGATTTTTCGCAAATCTAATTAGATAATTGATTATGCAAAGGAATGGGATAATTTTAATTAATTTTTTGCTAGTTGGGTTAAATACTAATTACGCTTTTTCGTCGAGCGACTTAATTAACTTTTTGTGCTAAAATTCTGCAAATTTTTTATTTCGGCAGCAAAAAAGCGATGTTGAAAAACGTAGGTACATTTTTCCTTTATCGCTCAAAAAAGAACGCATAAAATTTTATATGAAAATTTCACCAATTTATTGCAGCGAGATAATACGCAATCTATACGGTTATCATTATCATTTTTCTCTATCAGCTTGCCGGCGCAGATTGAGCGGGAAGGATGCAGGTCACGCAATCCTGGTAGATGATCGGGCGCGGCTGGATTACAGATGTCTGCGGCGCGATACCAGCGGAATCCGTAAGGAGCAACGAGCGAGTGGTGCGCGTCTTGTGCGTCGCGACGATAAGAATGGAAAGAGGAAAAGTTCGTCGGTTCGATTAAGAAATTTCTCATCCCTCAGCCCGGTAATCCGTTTAAAAAAAATAAGTAAAAGAATCAGCGCTCTGTTGGATGGAAGAACAACGGCAGGGGAGGCGGCGGCCTTTAATGAGTTTCCAACTTTCGAAAGTAAACTGCGAGCAAAGTAAATCGTCCAAACGATAATATTGCGTGATATTAAGCGTTTGTTTTTTTGGTAATAGGCCTCAATCATGCGTTGAAACGCCTTTGATTTATATTAAATGAGCTATTTTTATACGCTGTTTCAAGATTGAAAGCTAGTCTACAAAATAGCACAAATTAACTAAATTGATTTCATAGAATATATAAACTTTCCTGAAATTCCGCTGCGCTGGTAGGTATACTATAATGTACAACAATGTTTTAGTATTTAAGTTTTATAGTGTACAATATTAGAACAAATCAAATGAGACTATAAATTTTATAGTAGTACTATTTTAATGATAGAAAGTTTTTAAATAAACGAATTCGCTTGCAATGTAGACTACTATAGTCTTAGTTAACTATAAAGCTCAATAAATAATTTAAGACAAACACATCTTTACACCTCACTATCATACTTCGAAACGGCCCAATAAATTCCGATCTAATTTGAAATCTAGTTAACATTAAACTTTATACACCACTCAAAAAAGGTAAATTCGACACTCAATTTTCCAAACTGCATCTACACAATAGACTTTAAAGACCTCTTCGTTCGTGTTGAAATTCAGTCCGGTCTATTTACAACATTCCCGACGTACTTCACCTTTCCTACGAACTTTTCTCGCTACGTTTTCTCTCCTCCTTTTTTTTCGTTCTTTAAAAAAAAGCCAATTTACTTCACAAAATCGATGCGTGGCGGCGATAAATCAAGCTCAACGTCACCGGGTCCCTTCATTTCGTACGTGACCCTTACAAGAAACTGCAACGTAATCCGGCACGATGGTACACGCTAATGGAAAACTAATCGCCGAAAAATTTGCAACGGCCGCGAAAAATTAGCGTGCGAAATATGGACCATTGAATAAAAGTGTTGCCCGTTCGATAATTATTCGTTTGATCGAGAATTTGATGCTACAATGTATAATGGAGCTGTTTGAAATTGCACAAAACAAAAATTAAAACTAAATATAAAATTATATGATTTTGAACAATTAGCGTACAAAATGTGGACCATTACATAATTAATTGACTATAAGCGAATAAAAGTGTTACGCGTTTGATTAAAATTCGTTTCGTCCTTTTTGATCGAGAATTTGATGTTGCAATGTATAATGAGGTGTTCAAAAATGTACAAAACAAAAATTAAAACTAAATGTGTATCTACACTTATAAGATTTTGGAAAAATTAGTGCACGAAATATGGACCATTGCATAACTAATTGACTATAAGTGAATAAAAGTGTCCGATGACAATTCGTTTCCTTTTAGATCGAGAATTTAATGTTACAATGTATAATGAGGTGTTCCAAAATGCACAAAACAAAAATTATAACTAAATGTGTGTCTGCACTTACAAGATTTTGAAAAATTAGAGCACGAAATATAGACTATTGCATAATTAATTGACCATAAGCGAATAAAAGTGTCCGATGACAATTCGTTTCCTTTTTGATCAAGAATTTAATGTTACAATGTATAATGGGGTGTTCCAAAATGCACAAAACAAAAATTAAAACTAAATGTGTATCTACACTTATAAGATTTTGAAAAATTAGGGCACGAAATATGGATTATTGCATAATTAATTGACTATAAGCGAATAAAAGTGTTGCCCGTTCGATAAAAATTCGTTTGATCGGGAATTTAATGCAACAATGTATAATGAAGTGTTCGAAATTGCACAAAACAAAAATTGATCGAATCAAAAAACGCACACGGATGAGATGGCCTTCGACGTGATTTTCATTGAAATCGCACGGCGCATGATAATAATGACGTGGCAGATAAATTTTACAATTTAAACACACAAAACAATCAAATTACACACAACATGCATTTCGTATTTACAAGCCATAATTACATCCTAATAATTACAATTATGCCGTATACGGCAAACAGCATGTAGGTGTTGAAAAGTTTTCTCGTATCTGGCTCGCATACGATTCCACCAGCGCGCTTCGAATGCATCGCAATTGTAAATCGACACCAAACTGTTGTAATTTTTATCGAGTAACCTAATCCAATACGGTAGCGTTTTTCGCATCGCGCTTTGCCTGGAAAAAAGCGAGCCGATTTGTTTATGAACATGCTCGTACCGCAGATGGATATTTACGTAGGGGGCGACGCGTTCGCTGCGTTTTGCTGCTGCGGCTGCCGGTTTGTGTTTTTATTTTAATCGAAAAAAAAAGGAACGAGTAGAGGAAATTGTAGCAACTATATATGGTAACATGCACACGTTCGTATCATAAACTTGTCTAGCGCGCTTCATCATCATCACCATCCAGTTTGCGTATGTGTTTTTTTCTCTCTCCACGCAAAAATTGAAACGAAATAAAAACGGATTCAATCATATTTCCGAAATGCGAAAAACATATGTGGCCCAGCGTCATATTTTCAGCATAAAAGGGGTGGATTACAACTTCATTCATTCAAAATCCTAAATGTTGGAGGGTGTTTTCATGCGGCGGGCGCGCACACAATACAAGACGTGACATGATCGGTAATAGTTTTGTTTCGAATGCAAAACAACGGGAAGCGACACAATATTTTTTTATGCTCCTATAAATTAAATTGAATAAATAGTTTGGAGTCATAATCGGCGACTTTTCAAATCCCAATACCGATCGTTTTACAATAAAGCGGCAATTTAATTTGCATCGAAAACGGTTTTTAAAAAGCGAACGAAATTGTTAATAATCCCATTACAATTAGTTTAAGGATTTTCACATTGGGACAATTGCTCTCCCATAAAATACAATCAAAGCTTTTAAGTACATTGTTTATATTGTTGCTTTCTACTAATCTTTTGTGACAAATTATTGCATGTTCTAGTTGATTAAATATCTAGGCTAAGTATACGAAATAAAACGTTTACCATTTTCTAGCGTCTGTATAGAGTGATTAATTAATTTTTTTGTGCCGAGATGCATAGATAATTGCATGCAAAAATAAATTGCAAATAATGCAACAGCGCTGAACAATCAATTATTGATGTATCTGCACAACAGACAATACTTTATATACGTATATGCAAATACTTAACGTTAATTAATAAACGGCAATCAGATTGCGCTGGCAAATTAATCAAAATCGATGCCTTGCTTGTTGCGCCGAGAAAAATGCGCGTTAATTTAGCTTGTCACTTAATGGCGAAGTTTTTTGAGGTGCGATTTATAACAATCCCATTTCGACAAATGCGTAAAAATCGTGCGGCGCCCTCACCCCCACAACACACACACAATCCCATTTAAAAAACAATACCAATTTGCATTTAAAGTGAGGCGATGGAACAAATCCGTGCGCGTCGTGGCGGTTAAAAAACCAGCGAACGGGAGGAGAGTAAAAAAACCACCAGCAACATTACTACTTTATGTTTGCACGTTTTCGGCAATTGTTTCTTGAATGTTAAATGGAGTGTAACGCGCCCGTCTTATTTACGTTACACCGAGAGCGACAATTATGCGCTACGCCCGGCTGGCGACGACGCCGCAACGCGATTTCTAATTAAAATCGGCGCGCAAAAAACGCGGCGAGGAATTCGCGCGAGCGCTCGCCGATCAAATAACGTTCGTTGCTTGTTTCGCTGTTGTAAATTTTTAATGTCGTTTTTGAATGTGCGGTTGTTTTTGCAGCGCGCATCTGGAAGAGCCGCGCAATAAAATAAATCGTGGTAATCCACCTTTTCTGCTACTACCCCTTGAGCGCAAAGCAACACCACATCGACCCCCTCAATCTCCACCTTTATCGTGTCATTTAAAATGGAATGAGCGCTCAACATCGATACATTCAAAGACTTTGTGCGATGAAAGCGACTATAACAAAGGACTGGGCGGCGGAAAAACGGGTATCATTCCCGGAATATTGCCAATCAATAAATAAATTATGCAACTAAACTGTATTATATGATTTTGTTTGCAGATTCGTAAAATTGACAATGTTTAATAAGCTAAAAGTAGTAAAAAGAAGTAAAATTTTAATGTGATTGATGCGCAACAATAAAATCTCGTCGGCGATTGTGATCGCCAACAGTTTGCATTTCTCAGAGAGAGCGTCTCGTGGAGTAATCATGAAAAACGACAATCCAGATCTAGGCGAGGAGGAAGAGAAGAAAAAAGCGCCAGAAGAATGACGTCTCCCTCGCGGAATATAAAATAGAGATAGCATCATCTAAAATAACTTATTTCCATTTCCATTCATTGCGTATGCGTTGCGTCCGCGTATAACGTTAAAGACTATACTATAACATTACTCCCTTTTTACGTTTCTTTTCTTTCTCTCCGGAGCCGGGATGCTTAAAGCAACGCGCAAACAGAAAGCGACCGCGCCGCATATATAAAGATTTCGGATAAATCTTGGTAGCTGGTAGCAGTTACGATTTTCGTTTCTCCTTGCCTTCGCCTTTCGAGTGGATGCAAAGAAACAAGCGCGCCAACTTTTTTCTCGGCAGAAAGCATACGTTTGTCATTACATATACGAGCGAGCCGAAAAGGGGGAAGCGTTTCTTGAGGGAGGGATTTCTCTTTAAAGAAGTTTTTCATCCGGCCCTTTAAGAGGCAAGGTGTGAGAAATGGAAATTTATGGCAGTTACACTAGACATACGTCATAAATACGGTAAGGGGGTTGTAAGCATGGGCGATAAAGAAATTTTTAAGTGGTTTTATAGTTTAAATCCATGAATGTATGCGCATAAGCTGCTAAAATAATAATGTGCTGCTTAAAATTTTTCGTATTATCTTCATGTTTATGACGTTAAAGTATTGTTAAAGACGCATTTTTAACTTCCATTAGTTATTGGCTTAAAAATATTAAACTTTTACGGAATCTACTTCCTTTCAGCAAGTTTTCAATTAAATTCTTTCAAGTATATCGCCTAAAAGTATTCTAAAAGACACATTATTAATTTCTTTTGGATATTGAATTAAATATACTCAACTTTTACTGAAAAGGCAAGTTTTCAACTAAATTGAAAATAATTGTTGATTATCTTTTGCATTTTATAAATTTATTACATGTTTACTATGTAAATAAAAAGTTAAAGACGTGTTTTAAGTGCTGTTAGCTACTAATATACGTATTATAATATCTTTCAGCAAGTATTCAAGTAAATATTAAATATTGTTCATTTTTTTGCGAACTGTTTTCATATTTATGATAATGTACATGTATTGTTAAATATACAATTTTTGTTTTTCTTAGTTGTTGGATAAAAATATTAAACTTTTACTGAATCTATATCCTTTCAGCAAGTTTTCAATTAAATTTTAAGAAATTGCGGATCATTAATTATATTTCTTTGCATTTTGCGTGCTCGTTTCATGTATATAACCTACAAGTGTTGTGAAAGAAAAACTTTTAACTTGCATTAGTTATTGACTTTTACTGGAAAGACAAGTTTTTGACTAAATTGAAAATAATTCTTAATTATTAAAATTATCTTTTGGGTTTAAAAAATATCTTACATGTTTACCATATAAAACTAATTTTAAAGATGCTAAATATTGTTGATTTTTTGTAAACTGTTATCATATTTATGATGATGTAAATGTATTGTTAAATAAAAAAATGAAAATGCTTTACTGAAAATACGTCCTTTCAGCAAATTTTTAATTAAATTTAAATAATTGTTTATGACATAAAAGTATTGTTAAAGAAGCTTTGTTATAACTTCCATTAGTTATTAATTGAAAAATATTGCACATACTTTCTCTCAATTTTCAAATAAAAAAAATATTTTTTGCAGTTATTTAATTAAAATTGTGTGTAAATTAGATTATTGTAGTTTATACTGGTTTATGTAAAATTATGTAAAATGCCACGAATAAAGATAAATTATTTAAATTTTTATAGTGTATTGGCTGCCGGCAACCTTCGATTATTGAGCAATTAACGTAAACTTCGCCGAAATTCTTACCTCACATTTGACTAACTAAATTTGCCTACGATTTATTTAAATGCACGTCAGGCATCATTACTTGTTTACTACTAATCTATCTTTAATTCATTCGAACGAAATTTAAGCCGCACAAAATAATATTCACGACGGCTTAAAAATCCATTTAAAGTCACATAAATTTACATCTATCAATACCTGCATTGCCAACGAAATCACGATGTTCATCAGAGAATATTTAAAGATCCATTTACCTGCAACAAAAGAATGTCGTTTTAGTTAGGAGGTTCGGGTAAAAAAATGTGACAGCGTGTGTTACGTATTACGAAAATTTATTGTAGAGACGACAGCGAGTGTTAAAGTAGTTAATAAATATAGATTTAGTTTAAAAAAATGTATGTGTGTGTGGAGGAAAATCAATTAGAAAGTCTCTATGAAAAAAAAAACCGGCTTAGTGAAAAAAAAGAGCGACGAAACGAAATAAAATATGTTTTTTAATGGATGTTGTATGTGTGTGTATAAGGTGGTCCTTGGCGTTTTTTTGGTTAAAATAATTTAATTATGCTAATGTTATGGGCCTATTAGTACGCCCCTTACGTCCCCCCGCAACGAAATCGGTAAAAATGCGCGCATACTTGCTGTTGCTACTTGTATATATAGTCTTTTTATCAAACGAACAAAAAAGCAGAGTATGTTTTTTGGGAAAAGATAAATTACGGCCACCTAAGATACAAAAGCCGTGTTAAAAAATTCCCTAATTAATATCGCTCGTAGGACAGGAAGGTTGCAATTTTTCATTTGTGTGCGAAAAAACTCGTGCAGACGTTCTTAAATCGCATCGAAATTATAAAAAACAAGTTTAACATCGGCGAAAAATCCGCTTTTCGGATTAACTAACGCATGCAACAATACGATTTAACATTTTAAATATGATTTACGCAAGTTTTTACGTACTTACATGATAATTGAAATATTACGGCTTTTAACACTTACAAGATGTTATAACTGTCCAAAAAGATTAATTTTTTTAGATAATATATATATTTTCCCGGTACTGCGACTTATTTACTTTGAAAGAACATATTTAATTGGTTATTTTATTAATTTGTAATCATTTATACAACACTTTACATATTACTCTTGCAACACATCAAAAAGAAAGTAATAAGAGAAGTCGTCATTAATATTTCTTATATCTCTCAATCTATTTCTAATTATCTATCTATAGTACTTGTCATTGACGCTTTAATGAAAATTAAAGATTTTTACATATAAAAACTATAATGTTATACATTTACAAGTTAATGCTTTTATTGCACACTTAATAAATATTTAAGCTTAATAATGTTTTTTAAAACATAATTGACTATATGAAATATTTGCTAAAAGATGTGATTTGAAGATTTTCCCAAAAGTTTCAATGATTTTTGATTCAACAAAATCGTGTATTTGAAACTTCTTTTATGGTTTCTATAATCCGAAGTAAAATTTACCATTTTTCAATAACCAAATGTGTAGTGGTTATAAATCTAATGGTGCTAACCAGGCAAAAAGTCTACATAAGCCTAAAAACCGTAATATAAATAGTTTTAAATTCAAATTCGCGAAAATATCTCGAAACCGCAAAATTAAAAAAATTAAATTATATTAAATTTAAATTCAGCGCTCCCGAATTAATTACGTTTATCCACCAAGTCCCGTGTTTATTAAATTTGGTGTCAAGCCCAGTGTGATTAAGTATTTACAACTGTGAAACTCAAATTAGTTTTCAAAAAACGGGCTATATTTCTCCCAAACTTTTTTTGTAAACTTTTTTATGATAAATTGAAATTATTTATTTTAATTTAACTTGATATCGATTATTTAATAGGTAGTTACAAATATTTATAATACCGTGCACTTGATGAACAAATAATAAAACATATCGTAGCATTAATGTTTCTCACGCAAAATCAATATTTTATTAATAAAACTTGATGATTTATATCATAAAATTTGCATAAAAATTTTTATGCATTATTGAAACAAGAAGAATAAAAAAACATAATAAATTTTAATTATAAAACCATGTAGGTATTCTCATTGTCTATCTTTATTACACTGACAAATAGCATGCTCAATTTGCGATTTATTTTATGATAAAATAAAATAAACAATGATCAATGATACATCTGTTGTTTGTTAAAGGCACCGTTAGCTTTAGTGCGACATTAATTTGAATCCATATTGGATAAAAAATAATCAAGCAGCCAGCAAGCCAGCAAGCAAGCAAGCAAGCTAGCAAGCAACAACACCGCATCGCACACCATCGATTCTATACTATATTTAGTAATGTATGAAAAACGTTTATGAAAATTGTCATTATCTGTAGCTGGCTATAAGTACAGTCCAAAGTTGTTATTTCCCATTCGTTGGGCGCAACGAACTCATAGATCAAACGCAATCCCGTTCTGATTAGAATTGAACGACGACGATGTGGATGTTTTGCCGTTTCTCCGTTTGCCATGATTATTTTATATGCGGGAATCGAGCAATTTTTTTATTTCAAATGTGTATGTACTACGTAGAGAGAAAGAAAAAAAAGAAATGGCTTAGAAGTGTTATCTCCATTGAGTATGCATACATGCAAACTAGTTCCTTTGTTTTATTTTTCGCAATGCATCGAATTAATGTTTTATAGGTGTGAACTCAATGCTTTTATTATGAGATTGATAACGTTTTATTGCGCAAGCAAATACAATCATGTTTGGGAGTTTATTACGCCGGTTTATTTAATAATTTGCTAATGATATTACGCGTATAATGTCAAATTACCACCTTGTTGACAAAAAAAGAAAATTCGATTAATACAATAACGATTTTAAACTGCATAAAATATTGTTTCTTTTTAGTAAAAAGAAATATTTAAAGGAGGAGTTGTGCTATCATTTGACAAAAGACCAGTTTATAAAATAATTTGCTAATGATATTCCAGCATAACGTCAGATACTATTAAATTATGTTCTTTTCACCTACTATCATTAATTTTAATATTATGCTACTAGAATTTTTAGTATGATTGACAATATGGTTGTGCTATTTTTGCGATTAGTTTCTCATTCAGGAAAAAAATGCCTAAAAGGGGCATGTTTTCATGTATACCAAAGCAACTCTGTTAAATATTAAGCATTTTTTTGCATTTATAGATTACTTTTCATGCACTCTTAGCTGGAACAAAAGACCCAAGCCAGTCAATTTTCCAGCCACGTTCCTTGAGTTTTTAAAATGTTTCACTTCATGTTAATATTCTATCCAAGATCCTGAAAAGTCGCATTAAAATGGTTGAAAATCTTTCGGGACACAAATAGGAAAATGAAGAAAACGCTTTACATAAATTGCGTTATTTATAATATTAGCATTTCTTAACTTTACCGCCATTATAATAATAAATTTACCCATTTCATTTTATTTTACTCCAATTTTAATTTATTATTGGAGACGCCCCACAGTTGAAGATTTACTGTAATATGTAACAATATTTCAGTAAATTTATTAAGGAGTAGAAATTTTTTTAAATAGATTCTTTATATCAATATCATTTAGACGCCAATGGCTATTAGTTAACGACCTAAAAAATGTGAATCACAATTTATTTGTAATCGTAGTGTATTATCATCACTATCCGGTCTTGGATAAAACAAAAAGAATTGTATACACGTCTTTGGCTGTCGCTGCTCCATTCATAGTTTTTCCGAATCTACATGAGCGTGGCGCGATAAAAAAGTTTAATAATAAATTTCAAAACTTCTTTTTCATCTGCTGTTAGTTAATGTTGAGCGAAAGAATGAAGCCTTTTGTTCTACATGACAACTATTATGAAACGTTTAAAATTGACAACATGAATGGTAGTCGGCGGCGTTCCGAACAAATTGATTCTGACAGTTCATTAGTGACCTCTATATAATACACACAACATACATTAATACCACACTCTATACGAATGATTAATTTACTAATTAAATTGCAAGCATGTAAATTATTATGCCATCGCTACAATGTGGGAATCTTGCTTTCATTGCAATTATAAAGCAACGAGTGTACGTTGGAGGAAAAAATGAGTGACCGCGTGTATGGCTATGTGGATGTATGTGTGTGTGTGTGTGTGTGTGCAAAGGAATTTAATTCGTATGTGTGTATTTTTATCCGGCACAACGCTAAGTACGCTCATATTTATGTCGATAAATGCATGTAGCGCCAAGTTGGTAGCATTGAAGTGGTGTGTGTGTGGAGAGTGAAAAAAAGAAGGGCATGCCGCACAAAGCACAACATATTCAGCGCGCATGAAATATGAGTTCGGTAAATTATGCACGGAATAAGGTAATTAGCTAATCTCGACTCGGCAGCGACATTTTTAAACTTTGTCGCATTAGTATACGTCATGGGTGATAAGGAGCGGAAAAATGAATCGCAATGGATAACGCGATCCATTAATAATTTCACACACACAAAAAAAACTTCCACCACTGAATTAAAAATGTATACGTTTTAATAAAGCGTCAAACAAAAGCAAATAATACATTATTTATTCGATACTATTTCATAGATTCGTTGGTCAAACTTCAACGTAGCGATAAATTACAATTTAACTAATGGAAAAATCACAACCAACTAAGCATGACACAATGAGTGACAAAACTCGAATGTCATCATTAATCGAAACAAAAACTCGTAATTAATAACGTTTAACTACCCTAAATTTAGTGTACATGTATAGTGTACTTTGTTAATTGTCGTATCATCCACAAGTCATCTGAAAGTCTAATCTCCTCTGTCGTTGGAAGTTGCAAAATTGCAGTTTGTCTAACGTTTTGAATTTTATGCATAATGAATGATGTGAGCTTAACTTTGATTAAATAGAAAAGTGTCAAGTGTAAAAGTAGCAGTTAAGAAATGCATATTAATAATTTTAATCCGTATTGATTTGAGATTATAAACATTTTTGCCAATTCCTATTTATAGTAGGTATGTATATACTTCTGCCTTGATATTTATACGGTATACTAAATGGAATAGAATTTTGTTTTTATAAACAATTATTTGATTATAATGAATAATGGAACCTACTATTTATAGAAATTTGCATATTTTCTACGATTGTAAAATCAACTTAGCTCCTAATTTAACTATTTTATACTACTCTGTAAGTACCTTTTCTGAAATTTTAATTTGAGATGCCTAAATTCCTCAACTTTACAAAGTTATAATTATTTCCACGCTAATGAATTGTGCCTGTTTCATGACGTCGAGAAAAACAAGCAAAAATTGTAAAATTATGGAGAATCGTTATTCAAATAGTCCCAAAAAACTAAAAATTGTAGAAAAGCAATTGCTAAAACAAATACAATTCAATGAAGTAAAGAATTAAAAATTTAAAGTCCCAATCTTACTTGATGTAGCTGTAATGAGAACCCAACCAGAGACATATTTTTCTACAACATTTTTCTAAGAACAACCAATCTACCGTATAAATCGAGGGATGTAAGTACTCTAAAGCAATAATCATTGCTATGCTAAGTGAATATATTTGATAACGTATAGTTTTACGATTACTAATTGCATCCATAAATTTTGCATCACTTACACTTACTTTATCCGCTGCGAATAATTATGATTTATGATATTCGCGAAAAAAAAGAATTAAAGTATAGCGAAGAACAAAAGTTGAATAAAACAATTTATTTTCTACATTATTTAGCCGGCGTAATTTGCAATAATAAAAAAGCGAAACCTCAATATTTAATTAATAACACGATTTTTCAAGGCTTCCATTTGGTTTTTCAGCAATAAACGACCGCTCCCTCATCGACCACATACGAACACCACTAACAATGATAAATGAATATCGTGCGCAAATTGTTATTAATTATTTTAAATCTAATCGCAAGTTGGTTAAATGCATTATTAATTCAATTATCATTTACGTGCCATCTTTATTTATTGCTGAAAATGTCCAAACATGCATACGAGATTAGCGCTGGGGCATTTTTAAACCGGCGAGCCAAGCTACGTGCGAAGTCATCACACTACAATAGTTTTTCGTGGCGTAAATAGAAATATACGAGTAAAAAACAGTGGCTTTAACGAATGGCCAAGTGCTTTCTTGTTATGTACAACGACACCTCTATAAATAGCTACAACAGCGTTTTTTGCGACACCAACAACGATTTTTGCTTTTATTCCATCTACCACACGAAACGCAATTTACTTTATTATTCATTGAACATTTTTTTTATATTTGCACGTCGTCGTTTAAACAATCAAATGATTATCTATAATTTCAATTTTATAAATCATCATAATTATTTTTAATAAGAAAACGTTTTTTTTCATGATGGCAAATGCTGAGAGATATAATTATATATAATTTAGATTTAATAAAATATAATTGATTAATTTTTTATACATATGTGGGTACATAGTATGTGTAACGATCTCGAATTAATTCAAATTTGGAGAATGTGGAATGCGCATTCAAAGTCCAAATATTTGAATTAGAAAGTTGTTAAGTACCGTGACAAATTTCTTAATTACATCAATCTGTTCGATTCTTAGCGGTATGAGCGCACATGATTCCATTAATCAAGATGAATTACAAAAAAAAATGCACACAATACGCGACTACCGAATGCGACGAACGACGGTAGGACGCACGGTTGGCAGTATTGCATTATATTTTCAGTGCAGCCGTTGTTGCGCTGTTGATAATAATGACGATGATGAGGAACAACACGAGGCGAAGAACGAGGGAAAAAATGCCTTCATATGCTGCTGTTGCTGTTGCTGTTTGCTGCTGTGGCGGGAATTCTTGCAGAACTAGTTCTTCAACGATTCAGCGATGTGATCTCGGTACACATTGGTGTGCATTTTGATCGACATATTATATATTGTAAGTATATGGTGGATAATGATTCGAACTCCAGCCAGGTATTTTTAATTGAAATTGCGCTCGGGCTCAAATTACATGGATTTGTGTACGATTGCGGGCAAATAGGTGGTGGTTAACATCATCGCGCATTAGGCCGTTGTTATTGATGGGCGTTTTTCTAGTTTAAACGCAACTTACGTTTTCATCCACACAAAAATACACGAGAGCTTCCAAGTATTTCAAATAATAGTCACCAATCAAATAACTATATATTTTTTGCATACATTTTACTAAAATATCAATTATTTTTTATGTATTATTTAATTTTTTTAGACTGCTTGCATATCTCAAAGTTTGCAAAAATACTACAGTATTTAATTAAAATTGTTCTAGAAACATTTTTCTTATTAACAATAGTAATAGTTGATAATTAGAAAGAGAGTTGTAATATTTTTATAATAAACCCGCAGGGAAAATGGTTCTCAACCTATTTTCCATGTAAAATTACTATTCCGTAAGTACTTAAAAAGTGATAAAATTTAAAAATGTTATTGGTGTATGTAACTCTTACTGAACTATTGTTTACATAAAGTAAATGAATTAAAAAAACAAACTCTAACTGATTTTCTGCCGAAATGGCCATTAACAAAAATTAAATATTAATTGAATCCATTTTGAGTTTGTTTATTTATAAACCTACGTTCTAGAAGAATATTAAACGCAACGTAATATTTCAATTCTAATTATATACCAGTTTTTCAAGTTATATTAGTGTTACTTATTGAAAATTTAGGAATAAAGTATCATTTTTGTAAGGCTTTCGTCCAAATTCTTAAAAATTGCGAACAGGTGCACTTGGCATATGTGGATACTAATTTAACGATACGATAAAAGTAGCAAACATTAATAGTAATAATACATATAATATTCATAATAGATGATCACATAATAGATTACATTATAAATAATAAAAAACCCACTCAAATATATTTCTAACATTGCTAGTGTTTTTTTTTCTATTACATTGCACACTTAAACGACTTTACCTTGTATACCACAGTAACTGAAATAAAAAAAAATGATGTTAAGTTCAGTTCAGAATGATAACTTTCTTTCTTAAAAAAGTTGGGTAGTGCTGGTGTAGATACTTGGCAAATTACCCTTTAAGTTTGTGCTTCCAAGCAAAACCACTAACAATTTAAAGTTCTCAATCTGATACCATGTATATTTTTGTACTTATATAATTAATTTCCGATTCAAAAATATTTAATAAACAAATAGAATACACGTATCATCAGCATCGATGATTCATCAATTTATTTCAACCGATACAACCACACGATTAGTTGGATGAAGAGCAGCTAGCAGCAGCAGCAGCAGCAGCAGCATCAGCAGCAGCAACAACAACAACGGCAACACGAGAAGAAGGAGGTAAAAAAGGCGAACCGTATTGTATGAGTTATACTCATTAAGAAAACCATCCAAGTTCGCTCATTTGTTAGCGCGAAAATTACATCTTTTGTACACACACATCCATACGTGCACATACGGCCGACCGCCGCGCTTATTCAATGACGATGGCAAACAGAACAACAGCCACTTGGATGTAATTGTGGCCGGCACGATACAATTCCATTTCATCTCCATCAAATTGAATTGTTAGTTAATTTCTCCGGCGTCTCGTCTAGACGCAGGACGCAAGGCGCCGAAATTAATGCGTCTTGTGCTGCACCACCACCACCACCACCACCAACACTGCGGTTTGTTTTCCGCTTGTTGTTTTTTTTTCGTTAACGCATTGTTGTCGAATGGAATGCGCAAGATAAATCATCAGGTTGTCGTCGTATTGGGAGCACGACTGATGGACACAACAATGGATGAAACGACAGGTGTACACCTTACATATTTCTTCATTGAATGGGGCGAATGGAACGAGCATGATGTTTATTAATATGTGCCTAATGCGTCGAGGTATATAAAAATGCGTGCGTTACGATAAAATTGCATTGATTGCAAACTGGTTTTAATTAATGTTGTTGTTGTTGTTGTTGTTGCTTGGTGTGCTATGTGTGTGTATTTCTGTGCAAAAACCACCGAAAATGGCATTTGGCGACGACAAGACGTCGTCGTCGATAAATTACAGAAAAGCGGCGCCATGCCACAAAATTTTTGTTAAACATTCTTATAAAAACCAGCAATAGCACGACGACGAAGCGCTTTCGCAAGATATATATAGTAAATATAAAGCAGAACTTTATATTTCAATGATAAATATTTCAGCTTATGTATATTTGAAATTTATCGCAGTATATTGCTGTAGACTGCCAAAATTTATACAGATAGGAAAATAAATTGTACTACTTTCTGCAACGATTTTAACAAAATCAATAAGTTAAAAAATATTATTTTAAATTGCTTTAACTATAAAATGCTATAGTAAATAAAGTTATAGATGAGAATGTCATAATTGCTATATAGATATAATTGTTAATATTTTAATTATTACATAAATGTTAAGCAACAAGTTTTCAGTTCCCATGAGTTCAAAAAAATTAAGAGCCCCAAACGTTGGATTTGAAATAAATTGAAGTTTTTCATTTCTCGTTCTCTGCCAACAAGCGTTTATTTAACATTAAGTGTTTTTTAAACAACATTAAGAGCTAATAAGTCTTGGTTAATAATCAAACTTGTTCTTTTTCTTTCAAACAATAATAGAAATATGAAGTTTAATTAATATAGAATCTATTAATAATCAAGTAAACATTTGCAATAATCTTAATTATAATGTGTAAAATTTAGCAGGTATACTTTAATTTGTCTATGAACTTTTTGTAAATGATTTATAAAAAATAATAATTAACAATTTTCCTGGAAGTCTATGCAACTAAAAACATGTAATTTTAAAAATATAAGATTACTCGACCATTAAAATTTAAAATAAAAACATAGAAAATATAATGATGACTGGTGATGAAGAATATGTAGGTAATTAAAAATGTGTTAACAAATAAAACCACACACAAAATATTTGTTGCTAATTTGCTTAATAATCTGAAAACTGTTTTTGCTTTATATGGACACGATAATAAACATAATAATTATCAGCAATTTGATAAAATATGTGCATCTAATTTTACAACTAACTGCTAATTAGATATTAAGAAATACAAAAAATTTCAACGACGAATTAATAAATTGATGATGAAAATGCAATAAAATAACAGTTTGTATGATATTGAAGCATACATCATAGCATTATTGGCTGTCGTATTAGACAAATTAATAAGACAAATTGCAGCAATGGCAGCTGCTAATTACTATAATAAAATATTATTACAATATTTATACCACACATATTTCATACTCTGATCAATCAATTAATATCTACCAATGCAAGACAACAATAAAGCATAAAAAATTGTAATAAGTAGATAAAAAAAACGCTCACACTTTCATGCGCGATATATTTTTTGTAAACAAACATTAAGCAAATTGTTTATAATTATATAATTAATTTGTGATTAACCTTTACGCAAAGAAAAAATTATAAAAGAACGCAGCCTTTTAAATAATAATTATAACGTTTCGTTTCTTTAATGATCGACCATTATTTTTCGTGTGTGTGCGCACCAACGGGCAAGGAGTGGGCAATCTCAGGAAGAAGAGAAAAAAACCAAACGATGTCAATTTGTTAAAATATCATAAAATTTTATAGCTCAATCAACAAGAAAAATTTTTACATGATGACGGTAATTTGAAAATACAACAACAATTTCGTGTGTGTGTGAACGTTCAACGCGTCCACAACCACATTTTCCACATATAAAAAATGGAATCGATTTTAATGAATTATAACCAATTTTCTTATATAATAAATTAAACATTTGTGGCTTGCGAGTGTGTGTGTGTGTTTTATTTATTGGAATGTCAACGATTAGAACCAGTAGAAATTCTTTAAAGCATTTTAATTTATCCATAATTTAGAAATTTAATCGATGCTGCGATTGCGTCACGAAGGAAAAAAAATTGAGCAATAAATAGATGTGATTTTTATCATACAATAATTAACGTTAAAGTAAATTAAAAACGAGTTTGCTGGCGTGCTGTTGTTAAATTGGGCGACTTATTTGCTATAATTTGATTAACCTACGCTGTTTCGCTGATCGAATGTATCCAAGTACCGTTAGAAAGTTTTCTATAAATTCATATTTTATTATACGCGTAATATAAAGTAACACCTCTCATTAAGATTTATCAAGATTGTTCAGGTTTTATTCAGATGTAAGAGCTGTGTAATTAAACAATAAAAAGCGGCAAACGATTTTCGTAATTAAATAATTATTGAACGTTATAAACATTTTTCGAATTTTTTATTTTATTGCACGGCCGTACGACTTATTGTAAATTTCTGCGTGATTGCGATGCTATCTAGCAAATCTTCGAAAAGTACTATTACATATTGTTCGGTTAATAAATATTCATGAATAATCTGTTATTGTTCCAATTTTGTATATATCGTCGTGTTCAATCGAGCTACAAAATTCTATTCCATCTTTCACGTTTCATTGTTTTCAATTTGGTTTTAAGAAAACGAGGCGAAAAACTTCTTTTAACAATGTTTTGGATACAATACACAGCATAGGCGCATAAATGGAAATTGTCTCATTCGGAGAGATTTACAACTGATAATAAATCAATATACGAAGAGGAAAAAATATGTATTTATGTATAAATTTTGTATAATAGGAAGTGGCTACAATAAAATAGGCTTAGTATCAACATCATCATCTTGTTTATGAATTATAAGCGCATTAAGCGATAAATTTGCTTATAGGAAAATGTTGACAGTTTTAACTTTCATCAATTTTTACGTTAAATAACATGACTTTCTAAACCTAAAGTATTAAAAATATCTAAATAAGCAAAAATTATAACTGCAAAAAATTCCATCAGATAATTAATGCAAAATATCAAAATTTTGAAATAGTCTTCAAATAACTATAGTTTGGGAAAGTAAAACCAATGGCAAAATTAAAAAATTCCATCCAATAATTCAGGATTTAATTTTTACCCATTAATTTACGCTGAAGCCATAATGTGATATTACATAAAAATGAACACTGTTACATTCTCTTCCTTACACATGATGTATTCTAAATTAAATATTTTTGAAGACAATGTATTCAACGTTCTCTTAATTAAACTTGACCGCTTGTTCATTTAAATATTGTCACATTACGATTTTACCATATATTGTTTCTGATGGTGCTTTAACTTTCATCCATTTTTACTTAAATAACATGACTTTCAAAAGATTTAAAAATATCTAAATGAGGAAAATTTATTACTGCAAAAAATTCCTTCAGTTAATTAATTCAAAATATTGAAATTTTGAAATAGTTTTCAAATAACTATAGTTTGAGAAAGTAGGATTAGGTACTGGAAAAATTAAAAAATTTAAGCTTTCCAATAATTCGGGTTTTAAAGGCTGAAGACACAATGTGATATCACATCAAAATGAACACTGCTACAATCTTTTCCTTACACATGATGTATTCTAAGTTAAAAAACTTTAACGTAATATTTTCGAAGACAATGTTTTCAACGCTCTCTTAATTAAAGTTGACCGCTTGTTCATTTAAATTTTGTCACATTATGATTTTACCATGTGTGGTGGGTTAAAGTTACCTAAAACGCAAAATGTTGGGGTTTTTATATATTACAAACTGGAACACTTTTAATTTTAATAAAGCATTGTCTGAAATTTAAAAATTCTAATATCCTGTTGACATCTACATTTTATAATTCTTAGTAGACAAAATAATGGAACATTATTAAATGTAATATCCATTGATATTTACAAAATCCAGTATGAATAGACCTTATTTACATTTTAACAGTTTTTAAATCATCATTAAATTACTTCGTACAGCTTCTACTTCTTGTATAAAATGTATTATATTATAAAAAATCGCACTATTGTAAAATGAATGTGAAAATTCGTTTTTTCATGACATAGGCTTGGCAAACAATAATGAAGCTACTTACTTATAAATATTGTAGGAAGTAGCCGTAATAGAATAGTATTATGTTTAACATCATCATCTAGTTTATGAATTATAAACACATTACACAATAAATTAGCGTATGTAGGAACATGTTGATGGTTTTTAAATTTTATTTATTTTTAAATAATAAATAATGCCTACGTTTTAATTAACTTATGCAATATAGAATGTAAGTAAATATATAAATTGTTATTTGCAATTGTAATTAGGCATATCCAAATATTTCTAGATATTGCCAATTAAAAATTGTAAAAATTGCTTGCTATGATAAATGTTTGCTTGCCAAACAACAATATTACCATTCAGTTATAAATTTTGTAGGAAGTGGCTGTGATAAAATAGAATTACATGCAACATCACTTAGTTTATAAATTATGAGTAGATTAGACGATAAATTTGCTTAGGAAAATGTTGATGATTTTAAATTTTATTGATTTTTAATCAAATAATTCATGTATCGTGTTTAACTGTAAAACAGTATTGAATTTATACATATTAATTTTAATATTTTTTACATTTCAGATAAACCGTGTACATATATATTTATAAAAAATATTGCAAATATATCTATATGTATAATAAATATTTAAAATATTTTGTTATTGTTGCTGAAGAAGCAATAAGAATTCAAGTTTGCGCAACAAGAATGCAAAGAATATTCGTTTTTACATGATAAATGTTTGCTCGCCAAACAACAATAATACCATTTAGTTATAAATATTGTAGGAAGTAGCTGTAATAAAATAGAATTACATTCAACATCATCATCTAGTTTATGAATTATAAGCGCATTAAACGATAAATTTGCTTTACACGATTTTTTATGCAATAAATAGTTGCTTTTAAAATTGCATTCGATTAATGCTTGTGAAATTTGAAAAAGCATATAATTTATAGATAACGCGCATTAAATAGTTAAAATGACTCCACACAATATAACAAAGCGCAATTACAAAATGTAATTGCGCCAATAAATAAATTACCATACTATCAATTTCATTGTTATATCTGCAATAATCCATCTAATAGTGCGCGTGTCGGTACGCAAAATTTATTCACGCGCGCCGCGTCCGCGTCCACAACCTTTTTCGAACATTTGCGTGGCGACGAGGCAGGCGGAGGAGAGAAAGTTTTACACCGAAATGCTGAAACAAGCGCAAAGACTTTTTTTCGTAACCGTGCGATAAATTAAACAAATCCCATGTCTGCCAAAATACAAATCCCCCCACCGATAGCAGCGTTTCCAAAGCAAAGCGATATCACTGCAACACTTCTTTTTCGAGAAGATTATCGCCAATTTGGTGCCGAGCATTTAACGAGCGCTTTAATGTGGAAGGAGAGCTTTCGTTTTTTTCGTTTACGACGAGGGTTGATCAAATAATGCCTTATTAAATTTAACGTGGAAATAATGTACTAATCCGTATTGGGATTAATCTAGATGTAAATTGTTAATTCAAAAATTCAATTGGGACGTTCTAGTCAAGTTTAAATCTAGTACCCAAAATCATTGCGTGTTTTGCAATTCATTATAAAATTCATCAAATTATTTATATTGTTACATCATTTTTAACAGTAAAAATTTTAATAAGCTGCTATAAATATAATATTGTTACAATTTCTGTTCAAACGATTGAACATTTCTTGAACATCTGATTCGACATTTGATGTCGCTAATAAAAAAAAGATTAAAGAAGCTCCAAGAAAATGTTCAAGAAACCATGAAAAACATCTTAGTTGGAGACACTAATAATAATAACAATAAAAACCCAAGCAGCACAATAGGGGTATTGCTACTTCGAATAAGGTTTTGTAACTTTGCTTAGGTAGTAGTTACGTTATTATGACCAAATTTCTAACTTTAAAGTAAAAATAACTTGATTAGAAATAATTTAAGGTTTTGTTACGTAATTTTTCCTTAAATGGCGACTTTATAGTAACAGCATTTTTAGGTAATTTATTTGGTAAATAGGTGGTTATAATTCCCATAAATATGACTTTAAAGTTATAAAAACTTTAAAGTAGCGTGTATTAGTTACAGCAACCACAAAATATTACTAAAATCTGACTTTAAAGTTGCCGCGACCTAGAAG